>VWYK01091138.1:4482-17856 GCA_013399775.1 Semnornis frantzii | reverse complement strand
CTCCAGGCCTTCCACCACAGAGACTAGGAAACAGAGAAGAGATGTTTGCAGTCTGAGTCTATTTTCACCTGGATTGATGAATGTACATCTTGCATTGGATTAATTTTTCTAACCCAGCTTTCTTGGCTTGTAAGAAAGGCATGGCTATGATGTGAGATTCTTGGCTGAGAACCCAGACCTTGAAATAGGGGGGGGAAACAACAATCAACCAACCAACTAACCAGAAAGATAATAAACTCCAGGCCATCCCAGATACAAGGTATGCTTCACAGACCTTATTATCAATAATGAAACACACAACCCAGCTAACGTAAAGCATAAGAAAACATTTGGCCACCAGGGAAAACAGAGGGAGAGAAAAAAACAACATAAATATATAAGGTAGAAAGAACTTCTGAAGGCTCTCTGCTCTGTGCCTGGGTCAACACATCTCACTCCTTTTCTTTTGTGGATCTAATCTAATATTTTGTTTTCTGTGCATAGCTCAAAACACTGCAAAGGTGAGCAAGATATTTAATTTACTTGTAGGCTTGCATTTATTTCTGCCACTGTCCCACAGTGCCTTGAATCTGGAAAGAGTGAGGCTATTCTGACTGCACTTTGCTTTGACAGGATGCTTTGGTCAGAGTCAACCCTGCAGGAATCCTATCTGTAATGGACTGGGGTTGGCAATCTGCATGATTTAGGCTGAAGTGTAAATGTTCCTGAGGTGAACATCACCCTCACATGCTTTAGATAAGGATCTGACCAGAATTAGATGCTTTCTTAAGCAGTACTTTACCTTCTCTGTGCCTGCTCCACTGACTGTGTCCAACCATCAAGCAACAGGTCTCCGCCCTCTAGGTGTGATAATTGAGGGAACTGCCTTTGTCTTTTACTACAGTAGCCCAGCCACCTATGTTCTTTTCCATGAGAGACCCTTAGCTACCAATCCTTTGTGTATGAAATCTGCTTTTTTTTTTTTTTCTTTTTGCCAAGACTAGTGTTTTCTCCTCTGCTCACCTATCTGAGCTCCATCACTTCACAATCATAGATTCACAGATTGGACTGGGTGGGAAGAGACACTTAAAGGTTGTCTTGTCTAACCCCACTGCACTCAGCAGGGACACCTCCCAATAGAAAAGGCTGCCCAGGGCCACATCAAGGCTGAGCTTGAATGTCTCCAAGGATGGGGTCTCAACCTGTTCCAGTATCTCACTACTCTTACTGTGCAGACCTTTCTCCTGATGTCCAACCTAAATCTCCCCTGCTCCAGTTTCAAACCATTGCCCCTTGTTCTATCACCACAGGCCCTCCTCAGCCTTCCTGTAAGTCCCCTTTGAATATTGAAATGCACCTCTAAAGTCTCCCATTGTTGTCCAAATCACCTCTTTCTTTCAGGTCATCCCACAAAAGAAACTATAGTAGGACCTAAGCAGCTGTAAGGAACTTCTCTGTAAGCTGTAGTATTGCTACCCTAGCAATTGTGTCTGCTCTTGCTGATATATGCAGTCCTAAAGCACCAATAGAAACCTCCTGTGTGCATCAGTGAAGAGGATTCTGTACAAGGCCACACCTTGAATACTGGCTTCAGATTTGGTGCCCTCACTACAAGAAGGACATTGAGAGGCTGGAGAATGTCCTGAGAAGGGTGACAAAGCTGGTGAAGAGTCTGGAGAACAGGACTGGTAATGATCAGCTGAGGGAACTGGGGTTGTTTAGTGTGGAGAAGAAGAGCAATGAGGAGAGACCTCACTGCTCTCTACAACTCCCTGAAAAGAGGTTGGAATAAGGTGGGGGTTGCTCTCTTATCCAGTGCTAGAATGAGAGGAAATGACCTGAAATGGTGCCAGGGGTTGTTTTGGTTAGAAATTAGAAAAAAAATCCTTGCTGCAAGAGTGGTCAAGGATTGTACCAGATTGTCCAGGGTGGTGGGAGAGTTGCCATCCCTGGAGGTGTTCAAGAAACGTGTGGACGTGGCACTTGGAGATGTGGTTTAATGACCATGGTGGTGTTGGGTTGATGGTTTGACTTGAAGGTCTCTTCCAACTGAAAGAATTCTATGATTCTGTGAATTTTCACAGAGGAAAAAAAGCAGCTAAGCACCGAGTGATCAGATGTTTGGTAGGTGCCTTTATCCATACATGTGAGGATGCCAGCCTCTGCTACTTGAGTCCTCTGTAAAGGAGTCCTCTGCCTCAGAACCAATGGCCAGGGGTGGAACAGCTACAAACACAACATGCAGATTTGTTCTTAGATATCCTGTTAAACTGGAAATCAGAAGCTGGGCTACCAGTATCTTTCAGCTGGACATTCTACATTATAAATTAAGGATAGGGGCTGGATGATTTGGCAGGTACACTGGCAGAGAAGGAAAGATGTTTGAAGGAGAAAAATCTAAACGGCTCTGGAGGCTTTGTGATTATTTTGACAGATTATCTGTAATTTTCCAGCTCATCAGCTGGGATTTCCTCTCTGCTTCTTCCCTGTGCTGGGAAAATATGTACCACAAGCTCAGCTAAGGGAGATACTAATGGGCACTGAGAAGCGTGACAAAGTGACAAAACTCAGTGAAAGGAGAACCACACACGGATAGGAAATGGAGAAAAGCAGGAGAAAGAAAAATTACATTGGCAACTAATTTCAAAGAAAGGCCTTTATGAAACCAAAGCTGTCAGTTAAGACATGAAAAGACCTTCTAGTGGCCTTCCAGTACCTTAAGGTGGGGCTGCAGAAGAGCTGAGGAGGAACTTTTTACGAGGGCTTATAGTGATAGGATGAGGGGCAATGGCTTTCATCCATTGGGGGAAGGGAGATTACGACTGGAGATTAGGAAGAAATTCTTTCCAGTGAGTGTGGTGAGACACTGGAACAGGTTGCCCAGGGAGGTTGTAGATGCCCCTTTCCTGGAGGTGTTGGAGATCAGGTTGGATAAGGCCTTGAGCAACCTGGTCTAGTGGAAGGTGTCCCTGCAGTTGGAACTAGATGATCTTTAAGGTCCCTTCCAACTTAAACCATTCCATGATTCAACAGATCTCAATTCATGTAAAACATTTAGTATAAATCATAGCTCCTGAAGAAACCCTGAACACTTCAGTTTGCTCTATAAAGCCAGTGAATGATTGATCACCAAAATAAATACTCCTAATTACTTTGAAAAAGAAAAGTCTCAATTCTGTGCTGGCTGGCAGCACCTTAACAAGCAAACAAATCCCCAGCACCTCCAGCCATGCAGTCTGGGTAAGAGTGGGAATGGGAAAAGCCCATCCCTTCTCAAATGTGCTGTAAAGGTGGATGGATGGATATTCATGGCCTGCACTTGTGCAACTGGGTATCACTGGGGTGCAGAATTAGTAGTTCTGTCTCAGGGGAGCATTTGGAAACACTGCAGTAAATAAGAACTGGGGTGCATTGAATCAGCCCACGTCAGGAATGGAAAGCGACAGAAAGAAATAATGAAGTGAGTGAAAGGGAGATTCATGGATTTGTGGAATGGTTTAGGTTGGAAGGGACCTTGAAAATCATCTAGTTCCAGTCCTCTGCCATGGGTAGGGACATCTTTCACTGGGCCAGGTTGCTCAAGGCTTCATCCAACCTGGCCTTGAACACCTCCAGGGAAGGGGCATCCATGACCTCTCTGGGCAACCTGTTTGAGTGTCTCAGCATCCTAACTCTAGAGGATTTCTTCCTAATCTCCAATCTCAATCTGCCCTCTACCAGCTCAAAGCCATTGTCCCTTGTCCTTTCACTACAAGCCCTTGTCAAAAGTATCTTCCCAGCTCTCCTGTAGCCCCCTTCAGGTAGTGGGATGGTGTTCTATGGTCTCTCCAGAGCCTTCTCTTTTCCAGACTGAGCAGCTCCAACTCTTTTAGCCTGTCCTCATATGAGAGGTGCTGCAACCCTCTGGTCATCTTCGTGGACTCCTCTGGACCTGCTCTTTTGGGTGGTGTCCAGTGATATGACAAGGAACAACAAGTACAAGCTGGAACACAGGGGATTCCACCTCAACATGAGGAGAAATTTCTTTATGGTGAAGCTGGCAGACCACTGGAGTAGGTTGCCCAGAGAGGTTGGAATCTCCTCTGGAGACTCTAGCAGTTCCAGCAGCTTCATGTCCCTCTTATGCTGGGGACACCAGAACTAGGTGCAGTGCTCCAGGTGGGGTCTCAGCAGAGCAGAGCAGAGGGGCAGAATCCCCTTCCTCATCACTTAATGCAGCCCAGCACACGACTGCTTTCTTGCAGAGGTGATGTGGAGAGTGAAATAGAAATGTTACCAGGTTATTTACCTGCTTAGTTTTCTAAGGTTGGAGGTTTTTCAGCAGTTCTTCAATTTTTGTTGGATTTCAGCTTTGCACAAAGATGTCTTTTCTAAGTAGTCCACTTTTTCTTCCAGGGAGCATCATTCTTTCAATTATGGCTGAGAACATTCTTTAGAAGCATTTTTATGTTTTTCATTTCTTCCTGCTTTTCTGGTTTAAAGAAAATACATTCCAAGTCTCATCCACATTCAAGCCTTTTTTTTTTTTTTCCAATGACCTTATTATTTATGAAAGCAAATATCTAAAATAACTTCATCTCCTGCTGCTTTGGAGGAAGTGCAGGGACAAAGTCGGTCAGCTATTACCTCCAGGCATATCTAGGTCTTGCCTCATTAATACCACTTTGGCTTCAGGTTCTATCTAAACTCTACCTAAAGTCCCTGATAATGTTTCTTGCTTACCACTGAGGACATGTATCTCAGTCCAAAACCTCCAGCACATCTTACATAGTGCCCTTCCCTAGAAGTGATCTTGACCCAGATTGCTTGGTTTATTCCCATTGTTTTCTTTCCTGTCTCCCTCTACCTTTGCTTTATTCATTGCTGCCCTTCAGTGGTTTACATTTTCTCTGGCTGCATTTTAAGAAGAGATGCAGAGATAAAACAATTAGTTTCTGTTTACAGTCTCCTACATGTTTCTTTCAAGCTCTTCTTGCTCCTCTCAGCCTTGCTATCAAGGAGCTGGCATCTGTGGTTTGTTGAGAATACATGCAAGACAACCTCTGTATGTTGAAGAAAGGAATATTGTCATGTGCTAGTCATTCCCCTTAGCTTGTGGGATGCACTTCAGGAGAAAGCTGGTCAAACTGTTCTTTCCTGCATATACACATTTCATGGGCATCCACAAGCAAAACGTGCAGGCAGGATGACAGAGCTGACTCCATAACTCTGCTCTGGTGAGACCTCATCTGCTGCACTCTGTCCAGTTCTGGTGCACCTCCAGCACAAGAAGGACATGGAGCTGTTGGGGTGAGTCCAGAGGAGGTCACAAAGATGATCAGAGGCCTGGAGAACCTCCCTTATGGGGACAGGTTGAGGGAGTTAAGGCTGTTCAGCCTGAAGAAAAGAAGGTTCCAGGGAGACCTAAAAGCAGCCCTCCTGTACCTGAAGGGGTTGCAGGAGAGCTAAGGGCTTTTTACAGGGGATTCTGATGGTAGGATGAGGGGCAACAGCTTTGAGCTGGAAGGGGGGAAATTGAAACTGGAGATTATGAAGAAATTTTTGACAGTGAGGGTGGTGTGACCCTGGAACAGGTTGCCCAAGGAGGTTGTGGATGTCCCCACGCTGAAGATGTTCAAGCTCAGGTTGGACGAGGCCTGGAGCAGCCTGGCCTAGCCCATGGCGTAGGGGTTGAAACTAGATGATCTTTATGGTCCCTTCCAATCCAAACCATTCTATTATTCTATGAAGTGTTCTGCTGTATTTTAGGAATATAATTGTTCTTTAGTTCCTCCTTGTTGCATCAGTACCCATAGGCCACTTTAGAACCTAGAACCCCACAGCATAAAGTGGAAAGATGGCTCATCCCCTAGAGAAGTTATCTTCTGTCAAAGATACCTTCCATAATGACAGTCTTTCTTATAAAAAGAAACCATCACAACCTGCAGACATCTCTTTTTTTGCTGTAGAACAGCAGCTGTCACTTAACTGCATGGCAGAAATCAGGTGGCAAATCCATTTGTAGCAAACTTTTTGCCTTTTCAGAACTGACAGAGAAAATCTGAATCTAAGCAGCATGTAAGGAATGCAAAAACTGGCTAATGTGGCACTCAGCATCGTCCCTGCACTGCCAGTTTGTGTGTCAGAACAGAGCACAAAGCAAGGCAAAGCAGGGATCCTGCTTCTGCTGAAGCCGTCCAGATTAGCAGCTGAAATTTCCACCTAGGCTGTATGAACCCAGCAGAATCCATCTGCTGAGCCATCTGTGGGGCAGCTCACCAGAATTATCACCCATCTGTTGTTTCACTGCCACTAAGTTTGCCAGCCTCTCCCTCATTCCTTTATCTGAAGGTTTTTCTTTCCCTGTCTCCTCTTTGGGTTTGTTTTGTTAACACATTGACTCTCCAATCTCCAAAATAAAAAAGCAGGAGGTGAGATTCCTGCTGCCCTTTACTTAGCCAGGAGCAGCTCTGCCCAGGGCAGGATGCAGGTCTGTTATGTGAATGTAAGTCATTGCCTCTCTTCAGCTGCTTTCTACCAGCACAGCTCATTACAGGTAAGAGATCTGGCCCTGGTTTACACCATCTAAAACCATTTAGGTTGTCACATGAAGCTACTAGACTTTTAGATTGTAACTTGCTTTTTCCTCACTCTAGAGTTAAGCATTTAACTTTCTGCTTGAAAAGTCAGCCTTTGCCTTCAGTGTCATACTAAAAAAATACCCAGAGAAATAGCCAGTTACATCCTTCCTCCCAACCTCCCTTCTATACTCAGAGAAGGCTTAGCTGGAGATTTTTAACCAGAGGACTAGCTTTGGCTTGCCAACAGCCAGGGAATAGTGCTGGGGCAGTGGGGATTGGCAGGAAAAAAATCTGTGCAGCAGGAAAAAAAAAAAAGGAAGAGATTACAAAATCACAGAAACAACCAGGTTGGAAAAGCCCCTAAGCCAAAGCCCCAAGTCCAATGTAGGAACCAGAACCCTACTCTGCAAGATTCACCTTAAACCATATCCATAAACACCACATCCAAATGACCCTTAAACACATCCAGGGTGGGTGACTCAACCATGTCCCTGGGCAGCTCATTCCAGAGCCTGACCACTCTCTCTGTGAAAAGCTTTTTCCTAATGTCCAATCTAAACCTCCCCAGCCTCAGCTTGAGGCCATTCCCCCTTGTTCTGTCCACAATTACCTGTGAGAAGAGCCCAGCAGCAGCCTCTCCACAGTGTCCCTTCAGGTAGTTGCAGACAGCGATGAGGTCTCCCCTCAGCCTCCTCTTTTTCAAACTAACCATCCCCAGCTCCCTCAGTCACTCCTCATAAGATTTATTCTGCAGGCCCTCCCCCAACTTTGTTGCCCTCCTCTGGACCTGCTCCAGCACCTCCACATCTCTCTTGTATTGTGATGCCCAAAACTGAACACAACACTCAAGGTGTGGCCTCACCAAAGCTGAGTACAAGGGGACAACCACCTCCTTACTCCTGCTGGCCACAGCATGTTTAATACAAGCCAGGATGCCATTGGCCTTCTTGGTGGCCTGGGCACACTCCTGGCTCAGATCCAGCTACCTGTCTATCACAACCCCCAGATCCCTTTCTGCCAGGCAGCTCTCCAGCCACACTGCCCCAAGCCTGTAGCGTTACTTGGGGTTGTTGTAACCCAAGTGCAGGACCTGGCATTTGGCCTTGTTGAAACTCATCCCATCAATGCTGACCATTGATCTAGCCTATCCAAACCCCTCTGAAGAGTGTCTACCCTTATTCAAATCAACACTACCACCTAACTTGGCGTCATCTGCAAACTTACTGACGATACTCTCCATGCCTGAGTCAAGGTCATCAATAAAGATGTTAAACAGAAGTGGTCCCAACACAGATCCCTGAGGAACAGCACTAATGCCTGGCCACCAACTGCATTTGACTCCATTGACTACTACTTTCTGGGCTCTCCTGCCCAAGGAGATGCTCTCTTCTACAGCCCTCTCAGGCTATCCCAGGAATTTTTCACTGTTTGCTCTCAGCATAGATATTGAACAAGGAACAGGAGTAGAAATTGGTCTTGTGTGGAATCATAGAGAAAAGAGAAGGAGCTCTCCATCATGTCACAGACTTGGAAAGAGGACTGGTGTGCTAGGAGGCATGGGGGGCAACAACACTTCAGAATGGCTGTTGTAGGTGGCACCAAATGAAAGGTTTCTGGGGTGTCAGCATTGACATTGCATCAGTCTGAGCTGAGAGGGCAATTATGACACCCTGGGTACTACTCAAGAAAAACATGGTTTGCAGCAGGCCCAAGTTTGCTCTCTCTTTCTCCAGTACCTACACCTTGCAGTCCAGACTGTGACAGGCCTGAGCTGCCCCATCTGTACAGCAACCTTACAGAGCCATTCAGATCAGTAGGAGGTGTAGGATAACTGCCCAGCTGGCCACAAGACAGGAACGTGGGTTACTTTAGTACACTCCAGGAGGAAAGTGGAGATGCTGACAATGAAGAAAGCTTGATGTTACTCTGAGAATGGACATCTACAGAGCTGGGCTGCCAAGCAGCTGAAGGAGGGAATCTTGTGAAGCTGAAGGAAGAAGCCTTGGGAATATAAGACAGCCCTGTCTCAGTTAAAGCTAATGAAGGAAGGATAAAATAACAAAACCAAGCAGCCTCAAAACAGGTTTTGAAGGCTATAGTGCCCAAATGAAGACCTTTGCCTAACTAACTGCAATTTTAATGTGAAGGCTGACACCTCTAGGTGTGATAATGAGGCAAACAAAGGACAGGATAAACATCTAACAGATGATGGCATGGGAGGAAATGGCCTGGGTCTGTGCCAGGGAAGGGTTAGGTGGGAGATCAGGAAAAGTTTCTTCCCTGCAGGAGTGGTTAGGGATTGGAACAGGCCACCCAGGGAGGTGGTGGAATCACCATCTTTGGAGCTCTTCAAGAAGCATGTGGACATCACACGTGTTCAAGAAACTCTGGGATATGCTTTAATGGCCATGGTGGTGTTGGGTTGATGGTTGCACTCAAGGATCTTAGAGAGCTTTTCCAACCAAAACAATTCCATTGATTCTATAACACCAATCAAGAAATCTTAGAAGCAGCAGATATAGCATACACTCTCCCAGACAAAAAGACAGATGGTTAGTCAGCTCTGATTGGTGAGACCTCACCTGCAGTGCTGTGTCCACCTATGGGGCTCTGAAAACAAGAGAGACATGGGTCTGAGGGACTGGGTCTGGAGGAGGCCACGAAGATGATCATGTGATCATGGATGTGATCTGGAACTCCCTCTGCTATTGGGACAGGCTGAGAGAGCTGAGGTTGTTCAGACTGGAGAAAAGGAGGTCCAGGGAGTCACTGAGGCAGCATTTTAATATCCAAAGGGAATGTACAGAAAGGCTGGGGAGGGACTGTTTAGAAGGGTCTGTGGTGATAGGATGAGGGGTAATGGTTTGAAACTGGAGCAGGGGAGATTTATGTTGGACATTAGGAGGAAGTTCTGGACAATGAGGGTGGTGAGATACTGGAATAGGCTGCCCAGGGATGTGGTTGAGACGCTCTGCCTGGAGACATTCAAGATCGGACTAAATGTGTCCCTGGGCAGCCTGCTCTGGTTAGAGGTGTCCCTGCTGAGTGCAGTGGGGTTAGACAAGGTGTTCTTTGAGGGTCCCTCGCATCTGTCAGTCCATGCATGGTGTCATGTGGAATGGTGTGATGTCAGTATTGTGCAGAAAGTGTCCAAACCAGCAGCTCTGGAAGTGGAAGAAGTCTCAGCAGGAACAGAGCTTGCTTAGATCTGGCTTGGTGATCACACATGGCTATGTGGGACTGGAGATGGCATTGCTGCACGGCATCACACTGCACAGGAATGTTCTTGTGCTCAGAGCTTGCTCAAGTATCTCTAACACACCTCTGTGTAGCCAGGACATATACTTAACACCCATTTTTAATTTGGGTTAGGTGATCTATCACTTGAGATGCAGGAATTTCTCAGCAAATGAATCCACATGCTCACAACTACAGCCCAGGAAGACCTCTGGTAGCTGTTTGGTACTTGGCTACTAGGCTTGCCCTGGGCTATTCTTTTGATACAGGCCTGCAAAGTGTCAAATCTATCTGAGGTCATGTGGGTTTCAGTATTTCTGATTTGGGAAACAGAAGTAGGAAGGCCACTGAAGTCTGTCCTGAAATAAATTTGCTCTCCTGGCAACAAACCAAGCAAGCAAATATCCCAACCCAACAGTTTGGCAGTTTGGATTAATTTATTTTCTGCTTTGACTTCTAGATGTTAAAGCCTAAATGCTAGCATTTTCTGTATCAAGAGTATTGCAGCTGACACAGGAACTGTGCATACAGACTTTTTTTTCTGATAGATGAAGATGGATGGATGCCACATGAGAAGACTACAGTTCCTTAAGAACAGCAAGTTAGATTCACCAGGGGAAGCAAAGCAATTTTCCATCCCACCACATATGCTTAGTGCTCTGAGAAAATCAAATTTGTCAAAGGTGAGGAATATAAGAGTCAAAATTGACTGTGGGAATGAAAAAAGGAATGAAATTTGGGTGTTGTTTAAGAAAAGGTGTTTGAAGCACTCAAAATGACCCAGAGCTGTGACAAAGGGTAACTGCTGGCTGAAAAGTGTCCTCATCTTTGAAAGCAGTGAATAGAAATTCAAAAGCAGTGTAGTACAAAAAGCAAGAAGCTACAGAAATAAAGCAAAATGCATCCCAGAGCAAGACTTGAAGTGGTGAATCTCATTGGTATGCTAAAGACAGGAGGTGACTTGACTACACCATGTAAGAACTTCTACATGAAGTAACCACGACTCATGGACTTTTAAATAGAGTAATCAAAATCATAATGAGAATCAATGGCTGGGAGCTATAATTAGATGAATCCAAATTAATATTAAAAGCTTGGTTTTTGCAAAGGAAAGTGATGAGTTTCTAGAAAGAAAAGGTTTCTAAGGGGAAGAAGGGGCTCAAGAATACAGTTCCCCCAGAACATCCTTCTCTCTATGCTGGAGAAATGTGGATTTGATGGGTGGATTGACAAGCAGCTAAGGAATTATTTGGATGATGGCATCCAAAGGGTAGTGGTCAGTGGCTCAATGCCCAGATGGAGATGACTGAAAAATAGGGTCTCTCAGGGGTCTGTATTGGGATCAGAGCTGTTCAATACCTTCATCAATGATATAGACAGAGATTAAGGCACCCTCAGCAAGTGTGCAGGTGACATGAAGTTGAGTACTGTGGTTGATAAGACTGAAGGATGGGATGGGGCCATCCAGAGGGACCTGGAGAGGCTGGAGATGTGGCATGAGGAGAATCTCATGAGATTCTATAAGGCACCTAGGTTGGGGCAACTTTCAATATTGATCCAGACTGGAGGATGATGAGATTGAGAGCATCCCACAGGAAAGGACTTGAGGGTGCTGGTGGGTGGGGACATAAGGCAGCAATGGGCACTGACAGCTCAGAAGGCCAAAGGCAGCCTGGTCTACATCCAAAGCAGTGTGGCCAGCAGATGGAGAGAGGTGATTCTGCCCCTCTGCTCTGCTCTATTGAGACCTCACCTGCAGTGCTGTGTACAGCTGTGGGGACCTCAACAAAAGAGAGACATGGCCCTGATGGAGCAAGTCTAGAGGAGGCCATGAAGATGATCAGGGAGCTGGAGTGCCTCCGTGGGGAACAGGCTAAGAGAGTTGGGGCTGTTCAGTACGAAAAAGAGAAAGCTCCAGGGAGACCTTAGAGCTGCATTTCAATATCTGAAGGGGCAGTGGTTTGAAATTGGTGGAGGGTAGGTTTAGGCTGGACTTCAGGTAGAAGTTCTGCACAGTGAGAGTAGTGAAATACCAGAACAAGTTGCCCAGGGATGTGGTTGTCCCTGGGCAACCTGTTTTAGTTGGAGATGTCTCTGCTGACTGCAGGGGAGGTTGGACAAGATGACCTTTGAGAGTCCCTTTCAACCTGATGCAATCTGTGACTGTGGAAAGAATGTGAATTTTCCAAGACCAGAAGCTCATAGGAAAATGTGTTTCAGGTGCAGTGCATTTCGATACAAGCTCTTGGGCTCCCTGAGGAGGCTCAATAAGAGATGGGAGGCATGAAGGGGTTTATAATACCTGGACTCTGACCTCCATAGTCCACCTACTTTTGATCCTTATAAACCTGTGTGTACCTAAGTGATCTGGCAGCAGCTTCCATATTCCATCTTTTTAGAAGTCACAATTTGGGGACAGGGAAAGTGAAGTGAAAAAAAGGTTGCTTAGCACAGATTCAATTTCTCCTTCTTACATCCTCCATAACTGCAGCACAGCATCTGTGTGTTACCCTGGGCCTGGAGAATCTGATAGTAGGAGACTAGAGATGACATCCTTCACGACCCAGGCAGTGGTAACACTGTGAAGGACCTTTCTGAGCTGGTAGCTCAGATCCTGGATAATTTCATTTTTTATAAACTGAGAGGAAAGGAGAGATTGGTGTGAGATAATAAACGTGAGGCTTTTAAAACTTAGATGACTAGAAACATTGTGACAGTTCTTGTTTTCCTTTTTGAGTGACAGGAGCAATTTATTTTCTTCTGGAGTGTGTCTCAGTATTAGATTTTGCTCATGCTATGAAAGTGTTTGAGTATAAGGAGAAAGGCTAGCACAGCTCCTTGAAGGGCCAAAGAAGAGAACCAAGTCTGTGCAGAGACCACAAGAGGCTTTAGACAGGACAAGTTAGGAGGTTGCCTGAGTCTCTTTGGCTCATATCAACAATAGCATGGCTAGCAGGATGAGGGAAATGATTGTGCTCCTGTACTCAGCACTGGTGAGGTCACACCTTGAGTCTAGGGTTCAGTTTTGGACTTTCCCTACAAGAGAGACATTGAGATGCTGGAGCAGGTCCAGAGAATGCCAAGAAAGCTGGTGAAGAGTCTGGAGAACAGGTCTGGTGAGGAGCAGCTGAGGGACCTGGGGTTGTGTAGTATGGAGGAGACTGAGAGGAGACCTCATTGCTCTCCACAGCTCCCTCAGAGGAGGTTGGAGTAAGGTGGGGGTTAGTCTCTTCTCCCTAGTATCAGGTAATAGAATCATAGAATCAGCCAGGTTGGAAGAGACCTCCAAGATCATCCAGTCCAACCTATCACCCAGCCCTAACCAATCAAACTACACCATGGCACTAAGTGCCTCCTCCAGTCTTTTCTTCAACACCTCCAGGGATGGCAACTCCACCACCTCCCTGGGCAGCCCATTCCAATGCCAATCACTCTCTCTGTGAAGAATTTCTTCCTAACATCCAGCCTATACCTCCCCTGGCACAACTTGAGACTCTGTCCCCTCCTGTTGCTGGTTGCCTGGGAGAAGGAACCACTGACCTCCCCCTGCCTACAACCTCCTTTCAGGTAGTTGCAGACAGCAACGAGGTCACCCTTG
>VWYK01091134.1:0-25158 GCA_013399775.1 Semnornis frantzii | reverse complement strand
TCACACTAGGGAACATCATGGTCTTAATCAGACTCCAAGATGTCCCATTGATTACACTATTGCTGACAATGAAAAGTAGTCTCCCTCCCCAATGCATACATTTTTGTAAGCACCTTCTCTGCTGCACTGCTCAGAAACTGTTCTCTTCATCAGCACAGAAAAATCACGTGAGTTCTGCTCTCTGAAAAACAGAGAGGCAAACCCAGAAAAATGGAGGCAGAGTTTCATTTGTGATCTTAGGGTGGTGGCAACTTCATTGCTGCTGACCTTGAAAGGCAGCAGTTGCCACTGTTTAGCTGATAAAGACTTGGTCTGCTTTTATTCCAGTTTTGTGTGAATAGTGTTCTTCCCAAGTAATGAAATATGTTGGATATCACACCTGTGGTGGTATCCAAGTTGTGAGAGGTGCTTTTATTCTAATCTTCTCGAAAGTTGTCCTGCCCTCCCACCCACCAAATTCTCCATCACCTTTAGAAAGAAGCAACTCAATTGCTGTGCTATGTGTATAACCTATCCAAGTAAGTGGGAAGTTAGTCTGTATCATTATAGCATAAAAAATGTACCCACTGATTCTAATGAACACGTGTTTAAATCAGACTGTTTCAATTAAACCACTAAAAATAAAGGTGAATCAACATTTAGGTTTGATTTGTGATCTTTTATGTTTTACAATCCATCTTTTATTGTGTGTGTGTTTATTTCTTCTTTTCCTTTCACGTGCTACCAGGGCTCCGATTAGGCAATGAAATCTTGAGCATAAATGGAAAGTCTGTGTCTGATCTTGACCTCCGGCAGATGGAGTTGCTGTTTTCAGAGAGAAGTGTAATCCTCACTCTGAGAATGAACCCTTATGGGACGCAGCAACCCTTATGTGGATCCTGGTCAGATGGAGACGTTTCCAGGGACCCAAAGAGTTTGTTACCCCCTCCAAACCAATCACAGCTCCTGGAGGAGTTTCTAGATAACTTCAAAAAGAACACAGCAAACGGTAAGAGGCAGACAAAAATTCCAGTACTTCCACCTCACTTCCAATAACACTTTTTTAAAAATCTCAGTTACGTTTAAATTCTGTGCTTGCCTTAGTGAGAAACCCAAGTACAAACTATTTAAATTCTTTTTATGCTCCATGTCTGTCTGTTGTTCATTATTTCCTAGAAGTGGAACAGAACATGATTTCTGCAGGGAAATTATATTCTTTAGTTTGTTTGGTTACAGCATCCAATACTAAGCATTCTCTTAACTGTTCTGTGGTATCTGGGATACCTCCAATACATCCATTGCAAAGGCAATGGTGGTTGATGGCTTTCAGAGGCAGACGTGTTGTTCTGTGTTTACCATGCTTTGCTTATGGTTAAGTATCCCACACATTAAGGACTCATTAAATTAATAATCGTCAGAAAGTACTTCAGAAAGTAGTAATTTACCACGACTCTTACTGGGTGATATTGTACTTCTACTGAATACAGCTGCTCACCGTGTAGAGGAAACCCTATGAAAACAGCTACTTGCTCGTATTTCTTACTCAATGTAACACCACTGTATTAAACTTCAGATGTAGGACATATACTTCTAGTGCTCTGTAAGAGTGAGATCTTGATGAGTTTCCATACGAGAAGCACCAGACAGAGAAGGTGCCAAAAGCCTACGTGGTAAGGACTGCTCCTGAATGACACCATGGCCTCCTAGTCTGAAGGAGGATGGCAATGCTTACTGCTGGCTTGCAATTTTCAGCTGGAAATAGGATGAGACACTTAGAGGGGCACTGCACTGACTGGAGGAGAGCCATGATCACCTTCTGTTCTTTTAGCTGGTCTTCCTTTCCCATCTTGTGGTACCAGAATACTTGTAAAAGCCTGTCTGAAATAGAAAGTATGGGGGGATTTGCTCCACTTCCTTCCCACGCCTTGACTATTTTTCGAGCAAGGCAGAAGCAAATTTTAACTCTTACTCTGAGCATTAAAGGTGCAGTTCCCTTGCTTCACCTCTAGGGGATGCTAGTAAAATTCTGCAGGAAAGCTGGCAGGAGGCGCTGCTGTGCAAGGAAAACAGCAAGAGGCACAAAAAAGGATTTCTGATTTTTGTATCTAATTACGGTGGCAAATGTATTCTGTTTGGATTATTTTATTTTTTTTCGTAATTAAAGATGGGAGAAGGAAGAAGAATCACATAGGAAAGGTTGTTAGAATGGATTTAATTATAAAGCAACTTTATTAGGTCATCTTTTGAAATTAAAAGAAATCTTTACAAGATTTGCGATACAGTAAGTAACATCTCTCTCAGGGGCCTTGTTTCAATTTAAAATGCCATTAAATTGGCTAGTGGCACATAAAAGTTAGTGTCATAAACCAAAAATTATGATAGAGCTAATTAATTACATAATTATACCAGGGCTATCATGCAGCTTATTGGCTTGATATCATAGGCCAGCATTACCTGGAGTATTCTGTATAATAAATGTATGTGACCGATCACTAGATTCCTCATTCCTCTGGGATAAATTTGCAACCTGTGCAAATATTCCATTATAATAGGAAATTACTAGAGTATGTGTTCTGTGCTAAGCACCAGTGAAAAAAGGGACATAGTATATTTGCTTTCCTGCTTAAAAGCAGCTAAGGAAAATTTATTATTTTCTGGAAGGGAACAGATAGTTCTTAATGAAAGCTTCGTGAGAAGGACTTTCATGTTTATTGAATTCAGTGCTTAGTGTCTGATCACCTGATCAAGTTCAAATGGAAACAGAAGAAAATGGCATTAGTTTGAATTAATAGATAATCATAAAGGGTTTAACTGTTCTGTGTCGTGTTACTCACACAGGGATTGAATAAGACTGTAGATAAGAAGAGGGGATATTTCATGATCCAAGCAGGGATTTGGAGGCCAGAGACTCTTAAATTCACGTCCAGTGTTTAATACTGTTCTGCCTGCTTTGGTAGAGTTGAATTGAGTCAGTCTTAAAACCACAATTTAGAAAAATAATTTCTGGCGTTTTCTTTTCCATGTTGAGCCTTTTCTTCCAAGGAAGTGCCTTTGAAAGTCAGTTAGTGCCAGCGGAGGGGGACCTTTTCTCAGAAATCATGCACAGTCTGGCTTAAGGTGCATACCTGGAGCAAAAAAGCCTTACTGATAATAATGCTGTTGCTTCCCTGTTTTTAAAAAAATGAATTAACTCTATTTATCTTTTTACAGTACTATGAGGATTAATGAGCTAAAATAAACTGTGGAAATTTTCAGCACTAATTCATGTGTTAATGCCCTCCTGGGTGCTTGGTGACAACCGCAGGTTAAAGCAAAACAGAATTTACTTTAAAACACTGGCTTCCTAGAACCTGGGTGGTAAAGTTTGCTCACATTTGCTTACAGTTTTGTAACTGCTTAGCCTAACTCTGATGGATGTCTTTTCCTGTGTGCTATGCTAGGTTGAGGATACTCAATTATGCCTTGTGGCAACCTTTGGCAGCCTTTCCTGTACAAAAGGGAAGTGACTGACTTTCTCCAAAGCCACTAACTCTGCCACTCCTAAAAATTATTCCCACAGAATTTTGTGAGAGTGTGATTAATTTTCTCCAAGAGGTCGCCGTACCTTTGTAGCTGTATTTTGGACCTGCTGTGGTCACATCATTTGATCTCCCACATGGCAATGCTATGTGCTTTCTGTTTAGCTGCTTGGCAAGTAATGAGCTTATCCTGGCAAAGAAATGAGATGAAATACTTTCGAAAAAATGCACTCATAAATGTGGAAAATCAAGTAAGAGAAACTAAACTTCCTCCCAGCTCCAGTACTAGGAAAAATATACAAGTATTTGTGTAGAATTGAAAAATGAGGGAATTGGACTGGAATTCTAACTGTGGTGAGAAAAAAATGCCTCATTTTAAGATGGCATAAGTATTTGAAGAATAAACAACAGAGAAGGCATGAGAATTGAAAACTCTCTATTTAGGACACTTTGTGGGTTAACGTTACATATATAGAGTGCTGAGGCAGGAGGTAGAAGCATTAGTAGGTGCGAAAACCCACTGCAGTGTTCAAATTGCTGTCAGAATTGGGCAAGTTTGGTTTTCCCCCCATCAGGTGGGTTTTTGCTAAAATAGCTGTCATTTCTGGTTAGCTGACACTGCTGAAATCAACCCTAAATTGCAGATAGATCTCTGTAATTAAAAGAGGGGGAGAAGAAGAAAGATTGAGGGATGGCAGTTAGGATATACTTTAAGAACTTTCCAAAGAAACTCTTTTATCTGAGAGAGTTAGAGAGTTAAGTGGGAAATAAAACATTTTAAAACAAAACAAAAAAAAAATTTTAATTAACATTATTTTCCTTCACTCCCTGCTGTACTACTCAGTTTTGGGGTAAGGCACTTACTTTCTGTGTGGGTTTTAGGTTCCTGTCTGGAGTGGTCCCAGGAGCTGTGAAGCTGCTGACAAGGAAGAGCTTTGCTCCTCCTCCTTCTCTTCCCCTGCACCACATTAGCCCTCCCTTTCAGCCCCACAGCACTGGTCCTGCCCCTGTGCTGGCAGCAGCACTTGCTGGCGCCCTTGATGAAGCTAATTAAAGAGAAATGTATTTTTTTTCACCCTTCTGCAAACTCAGTAAGTTGAACCGGCAGGTGCTGAAGTCTAACAAGGGCCAAAGCCAGGTAAGCAGGTGTTGGGGAGAGCTGGTTGCAAGGAGAGTGAAGTGTCAAAGATGTCAAGCTGTCTTTCAGTGCCATGCAGAGTACTTCTTTAGCCATTTTGAAGCAACACTTTTCCCCTCCGATTTCCCACCTCTTGTACTGATCTCTGGGCAGCAGTGTAGTCTGGGACATGCAGATTCGAGTTGCTCCAGATGAAGCTAATTCATGTTCTCAAACCCATGGCTGGAGTGAGAGGGAGAGTCAGCCTTCATGCTGTTTCCTAAGTAGCTGGGATGTGTGCTGGAGAGGAGTAATGATATTTTGCCTCCTGATCTTCTGAACACTGAGATATTTTTGCAAAATGTGACTGCTTTCAGGATGAGAATCAGGGGTTTGAACCCTTACAGGGGAAGTGGCTCTTCTGTTTCCCGAGACATGAGCCACTTGTGATTTTAATCCAGTAAGCACACATAGAAGCAAAGCACATTACTTGGCCACAAGTTTAATGTTGTTGAACTATTTTTTAAAATTTGGTTGTGATAATAATTGGCTTACATTCAATTCCAAGGTACTTGCTGTTTCAAATATGCTGCAGTGGATGCCTCTTTGAGGTGTAATTGCAACTCCGAGCTTCTCCAGAAAACTTCACTTCATTCAACTTCATCAGATACCGCTAAGATAGGGAAGGAAAAGGGAGACAGCGGATGGTTCTGCAGTCAGCTGGTTGTATGAATGGCACTGCAAACACCTCTCTGCATAGCACTCTCTTCAATCCCCTTCTCTTGCATTCTCCTCCAGCCCCAACCCAGCCTAAATATCAGAAAGACCTCTTAAGAAAAGAGATAAAGTTCATGGGGACGGTTTGGGCTAGGTATTAGGTTAGGTTTAGGACAGATAATAGGAAATAATTCATCACAAAAAGGGTTACGAAACATTGGAATGATCTGCCCAGGGCAGTGGTGGAATCACCATCTGTTGGGGGTGTTTGAGCAGCATGTGGAACTAACACTTACAGATATGGTGTAGTATGGACCTTTCAGTGCTGGGCCAAGGGCTGGACTGGATGATCTTTGAGGTCTTTCCCAGCCAGATATATTCTGTGAAACTAAGGTAATCTGTACCCTCCAGCAGCTAAGGCCAATGCTTGACTGTCTGCTTGCTGATCTCTGTCCATAGCTTTTAAACATTTCATAAGCATCTTTTAATGTAATGTTAAAAGCAGTTCATAAACAAAAGACTAAAACTGTACTGAAAAAATTTGTAAAATCACTTCTAGTTTTAGTTTTCCCCAAACCAGGTGATTTGTTTTCTTAGCTACTGTTTTGACATTTAAATTGTCTTCATTGTGTTGTAGGTCTTTACTGTGTGGCATGCGTGAGAAATCAAATTTATTTTTGTTCTTTCACAGAAAACTTCTGAGCTCAGGGGTGAATATCGCTGCTTAGCTTCCTGAGTCCCAAAGACACCCTCAGTCCTGTTACATGTGGGCCCTGATCTGTGTTAGTTGTGTGGGTTTGCACACACAGCTCCCTCTTGCCTGGTGGATCTAATACCAGATAGCTTGTGGGTTTACGTGGTATGAGGCAACACACTAGAGAAAGAGTGCTTCTTTATAACACAGACATATAGTTGTCTATGCTGTATGACTGCTAATCCACATGAAGATCAAAGGTTGCTTTCTTACTCATTACCCAATTTACCTCAACAGGAAACCACATAGATGTCATAGGACGAGCAGTGGCTGTTCATCAAAGCAAGCAGATTTTGCTGTTAATGCAAGTGTTTTTATCCTGTGAATCACAGGGAAAAGACTAGGTCTGGCCAGTGAAAATATTTAGGACTGTAGGTAGCAGTATAGAGATTAATTGAAAGAGTTTGCTTGTTCAGGAGCTGGATCCATAGAAGCACTCGTTGCCTACTGCATATTTTGCAACACAGTGTTTCCCAAGAGTGGTGGTTTTAATGAGCTCTTGCTGGCACTTGACAAACTGTCCTGTTGGCTTCCTGCTAGATGTGTATGCTGCAAATTCAAAGATTGTTTGTGCTATAAAATGGGACAGGCTGAAATGCTCTTCGTTGTGCTTTTCTTCTGAAAGAGCATTCTGTTCTGCTTTGCTAAATGCTGCTATGATTTAATCTCTGTGAATTCAGAAAGCCAAATTGCTTTTTTTTCCTGGTGTAAATTCCAATAAACTCTGTGGAGCTGCACCTCCTCAGTGACAATATGTAGGCATAAATTATGACATTACCCATCCTACTGAATTATGTGGAATGTGACAATGTGGACAGCAGGGAGATTTAATAATGATGAAAAAGTTAGAGACATCCACATATAGGCCTGTGCCTTAGGCATAATTTGAAACCCACCAAACAGCAGAGTTTCTGTGCTTCACAGAGGTAAGGTGGGTTGAGTAATTAGAAAAATGAACTGACTACGCTAGCCATAAATTCTTGCTAAACTATTAGGTAACTAATTTTTCCCCTCATTTTCTTTCTGTTTTCACTGCTTTTGTGCCTATAAATGTGAAATGGAGAAGAAAATGTACTACTAGGATGGTACACTTGTTACCTGGGCAGAGCTGGCTCTGTTTGTTTTCCAACTCTCCTCGGTGCAAATGATCTCTGAGGCTGTCCAAAACTGTCCAGTGTAAGCAATCCCACAGTAGCAGCAGGAACTAGGAGAGGAGCCACTGACAGATGTTGCCTGCAGTCTTTGCTGAGCCACCAAAGATAGGCTCTGCTGTGTCTTCCTCCTCGATACACATGAGGTTTAATAAAGCAAAATGCAGTGTCGTAGCTAGGTTGAGGCAATCCTCTATACCAATACAGGCTGGGAGATTATGAGATTGAGAGCAGCCCTGCCGAAAAGGATTTGTGATTACTGGTAGATGACAGGCTGGACGTGAGCCACCAATGCACATTTGTAGCCCAAAAGGACAATTGCATTCTGGGCTGCATCAAAAGCATGGCCAGCAGGTTAAGAGAGGTGATTTTCCCACTCTTCTCTGGTGACACCTCACCTGAACTACTATGTCCAGCTAGGGAAGCCCCCAACACAAGAAAGACATTGACCTGCTGGAGCAAGTCCAGAAGAGGGCTACAAAGATGATCAATGGCCTGGAGCACCTCTCCTGTGAAGATGGGCTGAAAGAATGCGGCTTGTTTAGCCTTGGGAAGAGAAGGCTCCAGGGAGACCTTATAGCTACATTTCAGTATCTGAAGGGGACCTACAGGAAGGCTGGGAAAGGACTGTTTAGAAGAGCTTGTAGTGATAATATGAGGGGCAGTGGTTTTAAACTGGAACAGGGTAGGTTTGGATTGGACATAAGGAAGATGTTCTTTACAGTGGGAGGTTGAAATATTGGAACAGGGGTGTGGTTGAGGCCCCATCCTGTAGGCATTCAGAATCAGACTTGGTGTATCCCTGGGCAGCCTGATCTGGTTGGAGGCATGCCTACTGAGTGCAGGAAGGTTGAACAAGATGACCTTTGAGGATCACTTCCAACCCAATGCAATCTGTGAACTAGAGACACACATCTCCAGTTGTTGCACTGGAATAGGATGATGCACTGCTGGTAGCTAACACTGGCCTCCAATGAGAATATATCTAAGAAGGCATTTTTTATGCACTTAGAAATAAATGTATTTAGGTAACAATTTCAGAAGCCAATGTGAAGTGGTGAGCTTAAAAAATAAAAGCCTGAACATTTGTCTGACTGGCAGATGCATGGACAGAGCTAGTTTAGAAAGTTAGATAACCCTAACATGCTAAACATACTGTTAGTTAGATAACCCTAATATGCTGTGCAAGGGCTAATAAGGCACTGCTACAGCAGTGCAGCTCTACCTATTTCCTGTTATGTTGCTAATTCGTATTTCCAATTGATTATTGAGTTAGCAAATTAGTCACATTTGCTTCTCAATGAACAGTTAACTGACAAAGGACCTCCCAAGGGATCTAAAGGTCTCTGATCCAACTTCAAAATGGATGTTCCTGCAAATAGTTAGAAAGAAAGAAGAGAGCATAAAGCAGGCTACAAAAACTCACACTTGCAGAAGTAGGTGGCTGACTGGAGCTAAGCCACTCTTCAACATGTGCCCCAACATATCTTAAGCAATCTGTAAAGTACAAGAATATTTGCATGAACATACTGGCTTTTCCTGAATGTGAGAATGTGAAGTGTTTAAAGAAGAAGGATCGCTTTCCTCATTGAAGGATGAGAACAGAGGGAGACTTCTCCTGCTTGAGCATTTCAGACCCTGGCCAGAAGTATGAGTTCATAGAATCATAGAATGGTAAGGTTGGAAGGGACCTCAAGGATCATCTAGTTCCAAACCCCTGCCATAGGCAGGGACACCTCCCGCTAGTACAGGTTACTCAAGGCCTTGTCCAACCTGGCCTTGAACACCTCCAGGGAGGGAGCAGCCACAACTTCCCTGGGCAACCTGTTCCAGTGCCTCACCACCCTCACTGTAAAGAACTTCCTCCTAACATCCAGTCTAAATCTCCCCTCTGCCAGTTTAAATCCATTGCCCCTTGTCCTGTCATTGCAAGACCTTGCAAATAGTCCCTCCCCAGCCTTCCTGTAGGACCCCTTCAGATACTGGAAGGCTACTGTAAGGTCTCCTGGAAGCCTTCTCTTCTCCAGGCTGAAGTGCCCCAACTCTTGTAGCCTGTCCTCATAGGAGAGCTACTGCAGCCCTCTGATCATCTTTGTGGCCCTCCTCTGGACCTGCTCCAACACTTCCATGTCCTTCCTGTGCTGGGGGCTCCAGAACTGAGTTCTCTTTATCTTGGCAGTATCAGATATACAAAAAGAAGCAGCCTGGTTGCATTGTCGTCCAGGAAGCACGTAGACACCTTCTGATATTTTGTGGTTTGCTACTTGAATCAAAATATATGGATGAGAGAGAATCATGAAGGGAACCTTCTTGTTTGAACTATAATTACATGTCTTATTTACAATTATGTGTCTTGATTACAATTACTTTTGTCAGTGACAGACGTACAATAGTTCTATTCAAGAACTCAGTCTAGGAAGACTGATATTATGACAGCTGTATACTGGTTTTCATTCCAGATTTAACATCTTGAATGAATTCCTGAATGAAACTACACCAAAGAGTCAATTGTTACAGCCTCGAAGCTGATCTGAGAAGGTATCTTTTCAGTCAGTCCCCAAATAGGTTACAAAATGCTTAGGACAACAAGAAATACTAAAAGCCAAAATATCTTACAGAGATTAAAAAATAATTATTAAAGTCCAGTGTATTTTGTTTGTGTTTCTCTAACATGTTTTCTAGACTCAGAGGTTGCTTGTATTAGTAGAGTCAAGTTATGTCAATTTAGCAATGAGAACTTGAGCTAATTCATACCTGAAAATAGGTCAAAGGCTTCCAGAAGAACTTGCATATTTCTGAGACTTGGAGTGGAAGGAGTGTTTGAATTGGTAATAAATTTAGCATTTCACTGTCTTTTTAACTGTTGGTTAAAGCAGCAGGAAAGCTGTAAACTGCTGTACAGTTAATAACCACAGTTACTGCCCACAAATTGTTTTGAATTTACTCCTGCATTGGACTGTGAATGCATAAATAGCAATGTTTGCCTGTGAGTACCAGCTGTGGGGAAACAAGTAAACTGGCACTGTGCAATAGTTAAAAACTTAACATAAATTCCATTTAAAATTATCAAATTGAGCTAACTGAACACTGCTGTAAATCTAGAAAACTTAATTGGAGATTATTAAGAATCTGCACTTGGAGTCCGTGGTACTGCAGTCATTTGCTGAGATTCATCGAGAACCCTCACAAAGATGAGAGGTGATTCGGATTGCTTTGGCTTTCAGCTTGAAGTGATGAAGGATATAATGTGGTTTCAATGGATATTTCACATCTGTGGCTGCAACCTACCTGTCTTCTCTTAGATCAGTTTATTTAGTGCAGAAGCTACCTGAAGCAGCTTTTGGTCTAGAAATCAAATGTGGCTGTAAAAACTTATAATGAATAAGCTTGGTGTTGTTTATTTATTTGCTACCGTGATACGCAGAGGAAGTAGATCAGCAGCTTGAGGTAATGTAGAGTCTTTTGGTGCACTTTTCTTAGGTGAAAGTTAGCCTCTACATGTCTCTTGAGCTGAGCCATTCTTGTGTTACGGACTTTTTTCACAAAATTTTTAGTCATCCTTCTCTGACCAAAGAGAGGTTAGAGGAAAAAAACCTTCATTTGCATGAAGGCCTTAAAGAACTGTATGTCTTCCAAAATTTCCTGATGCTTTCAGACCCCAATCTTCATGATAGAAATAGTGCAGCAACTCCAGTATCCTCTTCTACCACAGCTTTACTAAACCTAGCCACCTTTTATCCCCACACCTCATATTCTAGACTCCCCACACTTGTACTAGAAATTTCTCCTGTGGAAATGGCGATTGTGGGACAGTTAATGAATCATCCTGGGACTTTATTTTCTCCTTCTAGGACTCTCTTGCTTTTTACCTTCCTGAGCACAGTTAATGTGCTTTTTGCAAACTAGACAAAGGGCTGCAGAGGTTGTGGGGGCTGTGTCCTGGATGTCAGTTGTTGTTTGCCACTTTCATACTGATCCCAAAGGATGACGTGAGCCAAAGAACTGAAAGGTCAGATCCTCACATAAACAAGACATAGGACATACTCATAACTGAGTGAGTGAACCCAGAGCCTTTCATATCTCCCTGGTGAAACTTGGATGCCTTCTTTAGCAGAGTTTGTGAGACTGTCTCTTGAAAGCCATTTGATAAATTCCTTTGGATCAACTGTTACCTTTGGAAAGATATTTATCGAAGTGTTTTAGAAAGAAAGAGGATACAGGAGGAAATGCTTGCATAGCTTTTTAAAAAAACTTCATTATGAAAGAGTAAATACACTGTTGAAAACCTGAACCATATTTAGTTGTATCAAACCAA
Source organism: Semnornis frantzii (assembly GCA_013399775.1). Taxonomy (NCBI): domain Eukaryota; kingdom Metazoa; phylum Chordata; class Aves; order Piciformes; family Ramphastidae; genus Semnornis; species Semnornis frantzii. The sequence goes on along the minus strand of VWYK01091134.1, from coordinate 13,607 downwards.
AAGAAATAAGCACATGCTTGCTACCTGCCAGGCTGAACCGTTTAACTGAAATTACCAGTACTAGTCTCCAAGGGAGCATTTTAAGAGTTCACCGCACTGATATTTCTCTTTTCCAGGCAATGTTAGAATGCTTCACCTACCACTCCCTGTTTTTCAGTAAGTCTGAAGGCATTAAGACCACCAAGGCTTTATACCTTTCTGAGAGTTGGCTCAGACTTGCATAGTACTTGCACCAGACATTTTGGAAATATTTACAATCTCTTGGAAGTTTACTTTTCTCTTGACAGTAACATTGGCTAGGAGAATCTGGGAGCTGGAAGCTTATCCTAATTAACTGATCAGATTGGACAATTTCCACAAAAATGAAAAATGCAGCTTTCTATACACCTGGCTTATCTTCATTGCCCAAATGTAATATCCCATTTCCATCTAAACCATGCAGCTGTGTTATAGAAACTCTCTGTAATGGGGAGAGGGAGAATATCTTACATGCTGAAGATTGGCTATGTTGTATTTTCCATTTCTAGAGCACTTGGGAATTAGTGAAAATATTCAATACATTTTTTCCTAGTAGATAGTCTGGACCTTCTATAATTCCTGGTAATTAGAGATTATATTTTTTTCCAAGATAAAACTTATATCAATATTCTCAGAAGTAAGTGGGTGCCCACTTTATTTTTCTTTTGCAATATCTGTCTGACATCACTAGACAATCCTAATGTTTAAAATATTGTCAGTTGCTCTGATCTGAGATCAGGGTATCTGTCTTTTACAAACTAGACCAAGACCGTCGTAATTGCTAGGAGCTCTGTGTGTTGCCATATCTGAAGCATCTGTGACACTGCAGCAGAGTGGGTGGGAAATGAGCACCCCATTTCCTTCTCAACTTCCAGAGAACTATAAACAAGAGAAAGATAACTTTTTAGCAGAGTAACCATTGGAGTTAATAATGGATGTGAGCTGGAGTCAACAACTGACTGGAGTATAGGACAACTGTTGGGGCTTCTTCACCAATGTGTGCTTGTGATATTAGCATTCCTTTGGTCATAAGCACTCATTGCCAGGGTGTTTACACAACAGAAGTAATGAAACTTAAAAGTATTTTCTGACACAGGCTTCTGGCTCTCTGTTTGCCTGTGCAGATGTATTTACGCATCTGTGTGATAATTGTGCCAGGCTACATTGGTAACACAGGAACCTATGATGGTAAGGAATTTCCAGACTCAGTTGAGTCCAGTCCTCTGCTACAACAACCTTGTTAATACATTTATCATATTCCATTTGAAAACAGGATAGACTGTTTGCATCCTTTGCTCCCAGGTAAGCCAGAAATTAGTTCATGTGATAAGTGAAAGCCAGACTTCTAATTGCCAGCATAGACATATTCCTGGCCAGTATCACAAATGATCAATATCTGTTGGCCTTGACCATTGCTTAAATAGCTCTAGCTTACAACTACATATCATTGACCTCCTCTCCAAACTTCCATACTTTTCTTTCCTTCATGTTTTCAATTCATGAGCTTATAAAAGCTGTTGTTCATACTGGTCAGGTTTGTTTGACACAGTTCATTTACTGTATGTATAAAATCTTCCATTTATCTCCACTTTTTCTTTTTTCCTTTAATTGATTATGAAAGACTTAGGTCACTATGCAGGTCACAGCTGTGTACTTCCTACATTAGATTTCCCCAGTATTCTGATTCCTTCTTTAAACATAGCCATTGCTTGTTATTCATCAGCTGCAGAACATCATCCTTTTCTCCCCATCATCAGCCTAATCATTGATTAAAAGCCTTGCTTTTGAGTTTCAGTTTCTTATGCCAGGTTATAAATACTGATAACTAAAGAAAGTTTAATCTTCTGCTAAATTGTGCGAGTGCAGCTTGGTTTGCACTCTCTTCAGACATGGCCATTTTCTAGTCATTGGTTGCTATCCTCCTTCACTCTTCCCTGTTGAGAACAGATTTCATCTTGAGTCAGTTGCATTCTATGGGAGTAGCTTTACCAGGAACTTTAGAGTCTGAATCTATTTGCCGTAGTGGACGTTTGATGATATTGCAAGAGGATCAGGTGTAGCTGGGGATACCAGAAAAGACTCAGAGCTACTAGCTGTTAATCAAGCATCTTACCTTAGCTGAGACAGAACTAGGTTCAGTTTCCTCACCTGAATTTGAGAGAGCCGGAGATTTCCTCTCTCTCTATCATGGATGAATATCCTGGTGTCAAGCTACTTCTTTTTGCTCTGTGGTGTTTCCTTCTCAGCATTTTGGCAAAAATAATAGTGTAATGTAAAAGGACGTGGTTTCATTCTGATGCAAAGAAAACTGATTTTGCAATCTCAGAAATGTTAGAGAATGGAAAGCCTCTTATCCATATTGATATAGTTGATGGATGTTTACTAATGTTAGGACTTCCTATGTCTGTCAGAGTGCTACTTTACTTGCTGAGAACCAAGTGATGCACAGAACTCCTGCTTCTTCTAGATCTGGGAATGATGCCCTGCAGTGGTCTGAGTTTGTCTTGGGAGTGGGAGGCTGGGTTAACTTAATTTTGCTGTGTTGTCCTCTTGCATAGAGCTAGAAGGATTTTTTTATTGAATTTATTGTTGGTAGAATGAACGGTGGAAACACACCCTCTTGCTGTAGTTTGAAAAGGAGGTGGTTACACCACCTACGTAGTGCTTGACATTTGATAACACTTGACATGCTTGTGATGATTATTTAGCTTTTTTTTTTTAATTGGTGAGAAAAATCTAAAACAGAACAAGTTCAAAGTATTCTGAAAAAGAGGATTGTAAAAGAACCAGAATCTTCACTTCCTACTGACTTGTCATTCTAAGTTTGCCTATGCAGTGAGTGGTTAAAGTGGTAAGAACAGCACTAACTTGAAAGTAATTGAGGCTCCTTTGTTAATTAAACAGAAGAAAAGTGATGTTACATTTGCATTTGTTGATAGCTTCTTTATGGCAAGTGAATTGCCGGATGGTCAATGTTGATGTTTTCCAGTTGATTTCCTTGTTTTTTTGGCTGGGATTGTAGCACAAATTATTATTGTCTCACACATCTGCTAGAGGATGTGTTTCCATTGTACCTCACCACTCACAAACATGTGAATAACTTCCATATTGACCACTTGTACGTGTATCACTGCAGCAACGTGGCAAGAGACATTGCTGTAGGCGTGCAGAGCTCTTGGATGTGCAGTATTTGTTTATTTTTCTTACCGACTGTCCCATCTGTGTGCTCTGTGCCTACTTCTAATTGGAGATGAGTAGTGAGGAGCTTGACTTAGGGAATATGCTTCCAGTTTTTAGTGATTACATTATAATTTCTCCTGAATGATTGTAAGTCGAGTTATATGCCTACCAGCAAGACACAACCCTGCTGGAGTAATGGCATTCTTTGGTAATGCTGTCAGTAGATGAAGGTGCTGAGCAGGATCTTAGTGCGTGGTATTTTTTTGCTAGAAGCCAAGAAAAAAGTCTGGTATACATTTTATATGATGTAGTTATGTAGTTAAGCTTTTCACTTTTTTTTTTTTTTTGAGAATCTTAGCATTCACCTGAAGTTGCTATTCTTGTTTGCAACAGGCTGATTATACTGGGTTTTAATCATAGAATCATAGAATGGTAAGGTTGTAAGGGACCTCAAGGATGATCTAGTTCCAACCCCCTGCCATAGGCAAGGTTTTGGTAGCAGTGGTGCTACAGGGATGTCCTCTCTGATGAAAAGCTGCTAGAAGCTTTCCCTGATAGTGCCATTGCCAGCCAGATCCAAGATGGACCCACCACTGGCCAAGGCTAAGTGGTGGTGGTAGGGCCTCTATGATAATATAGTTAACACCTGTGCAATTGCAGCTGGGGAGAGGAATATGTGAAACAGCGCTGTAGACACTGAGGCTAGTGAAAAGCAGGGAAGGATGTGCTCATCACCAGAGCAGAGACTCCCCTACAGCCTGTAGTGAAGCAATTTGTCCTGCTGCAGCCCATGGAGGTTAACAGTGGAGAAGACACCTGCCTGCAGCCTGTGGAGGACCCCACGCCAGAATAAGTGGATGCCCAAAGCAGGTTGTGATCTATGGGAAGCCTGCACTGAAGCAGGCTCCTGACAGGAGCTGTGGACATGTGAAGAGAGGAGCCTGACCGGGGAGCAGGTTTGCTGGCAGGATTTATGACCTAGTGGGGGACTTATGCTAGAACATTCTGTTCCTGAAGGACTACACCCTGTGGAAGGGAGCAGTTTGTGGCGGAGCAGTTTGTGAAGAACTGCAGCCCTTGAAGGAGTCATATTGGAGAAGTGTGTAGAGAACTGTCTTCTGTGGGAGGGATCCCACTTTGGAGGAAGGGAAGTGTGAGGAGTACTCCCTCTGAGGTGGATGAATTGAGAGAGACCCTGTGTGATAAGCTGACCACAACCCCTGTTCCCCATGTCCCCTGTGCTGCTGGGTGAGGAGGAGGTTGAGAAATCAGGAGTAAAGTTGAGCCCACGATGAAGGGAGGCTTGTGTGGAAGGTATTTTTAAGATTTGTTCTTGTCCTGCTCTGATTTGATTGATAATATGTTAAACTAACTTCCCCAAGTGGAGTCTATTTTGCCTGTGACAGTAACATATGGGTAATCTCTCTTTGTCCTTATCTTAACTCATGGGTCTTTTGTTATGTTTTCCCTTCCCTCTCCAGCTGAGGAGGGGAGTGATAGAGTAGCTTTGGTGAGTACTTGGCATCCAGCCAGGGTCAGCCTACCACACTTTGTATTTTAGTGTCTGGTGACACTCCTGTTTACTAGACCAGAAGATGCTATCTGTTTAAGAGGTTCCTGACTTTTCTAGTTGGAAGTAATCACTGTTTCAACTCACCATATATAAGTGTGTATGTGTGTGCAAACAGGACAGAGAAATACACTGGAGTCAAAAAAAATTATAATAAAAGTTTAAGCCAAGTTTTGCTTAACCTAGTTTTGTCAATTCTTTTTTTCTTCCAAATGGGTTTACCACAAGTATGTCAATAGAATAAATCAAATGTACTACTGTAAAGGAGCTGTATAGGCAAACTTAGGCTATAGGCTCACCGCTGCTATGCAGGAAAGCCTCTGAAGCAATGTTTCAAAGTAGTCCATATGTGCTTTAATTAGTCAGATATGTAATTGTAGTAAGTAACATTAGAGATAGATATTTTTTAAAGAAAACACTATTAATTTAAAAAATTGTCAGAACATGTTGATCTGACCTCACTTTTGGATGATTTTAAGGAATGTACATTTCCTTGCATACTTCCCTGTGCTCATTCCCAGCAAAGAATCAGAACATCATGTATTGGAAGGATTTTTTATTTGTGTAGCTGTAACATTTCTCTTAATTCTGCGTATGCTCTCCAGTTTTGTTGTTAGTTTTACCTGAAAGGACAGTGGTTACTCAGCCTGTAAGACACTACTTTTGAACAGTGTTGTTGAAATGAATTCCATCGTTAGAACTAGATCCAAATTTGAATTTTGCTCTAAAGAAATTACATTTTGTATGGTTTGACTTGCTACTCCCCTTCCATTTAGTACTAGAAGTAGAGGCAGTATCAGTATTAAACTTGTTGCTGTGATTACGTCCTTAGGCTTTGCCTTTGAAATTCTGTAAGCTAATACTCATTTTCTTTGTTCCTTGATTTGTTGAGTTTTTGTTTAAGCTATGTAGCTGATGGTGATACTTCTATGCTCTTTGGGAATAGTTTGATGGTTTGTAGAATATCCAAAGGAAGTCTGCTTGCACAAGGAAAGCGAGACAGGATATGGATGCTAAACTGATCAACAAACCATACATCCATCCTTCCTTCCTTCCCTTCCCCCTGTTAGTTTGGCATACAACGTGCAGTAGGATGTCCTTTTTAATCTTGGATCCTTTCTGTGTAACTTTATTTAGTTTTTCTATTTAAAATAACATTTATTGTTGCTTACCCTAACTACCATCAGCAACACATTCTGCCAATATCAAATGCTATAAAATTGGGCAAGACTATATAAACCTACTGCTGACAGTCCTGTAATCCATGAAGGAAACTCGAAGATGAAACTGAAGGGAGGAAAACATAGATCATCAGGACAAAGTGATGGAATATTCTGTTTTCCTGCTTTGGATGTTGTTATCCTGATTTCTCCAGGTCGTGTTGTCAGCTGAATTTTTGCCTTATTTGGCACGTCCTATATTTTTGCTTTCTCATCATTGTTTGCTTAGGTTAGTTTTACTTCTTGTTTTGTAAAGGGCAAATATGTTTGATGGCCACTTTGTAAAATCAGGTGAAGGACATTTTTTTCGCCCTCATTAAATAGCTACATGAGATCAGACTCTAGATCCTTTATGCCGCTGCAACATCTATCTCAGGTACATGTTGTTTGGAAGTATGGAGGAGGAGTGCATTGAAACCCAGAAGGCAAGGAAAAAGATGACAACTGGAAAACAATGGGAAATGATAGCCTTGGCATCACCCTCAAGAAAATGTTATTTAAAAGATAGTTCAAGTTTTAAGTGTTCGCCTGGCTTTCGTATATGTAGGATTTGACAATGGTGGAGGGCAATAGACATTCAAGTGTACCTGTATAAAGAAATGAGACTCAAAATTACTTTAAAAGTTCAGAGCACAGGGGAGAATTATGCAGGTTCAATGAAGGAAGGTGGTTAAAAGCATAATAAAATGGACAACTTGTTAAGTTCTTAAAGAAGGCGAGTAGCTGTTTGGTTTAGCCGTGTAAAACAGTTCTTTGTTCTGAAAAGGTGGTAACTCAAATATTGCATGACATGTAGGCTCTGAGATATCTGGAGCCACACATAATTCTGGGAGGAAAAGGTTAAAAAGCTTGAGGGGAGAAAAGCAATGGGACCTTGGTTCTGCAAGGACTGGGAATTGACAGAATTGTCAAGAGTTTGGTATCTGGGTGGGAAGTTGTGATGGTTTGGGAGTTCCCCGCCCCCCCACACTTGTAAAATGACCCAGACTAGAACTCAGATGACTGGAAGTTAAGAGATGAAGCTCTATTTACAGCTCAGCACAATATACAAGCAGATATATACACTATATACAGGAATATTTACGGAAATATACAAGGTAAAGGTAATACAGAAACACAACACCCCTCCCAGAAATCAGAGACCCCAGGAGGGGCTCCCAACCACCCTTCCACCTTCTCCCCACCCCTATACCTTACCCCAAGGTTTGCCTTATGCGCAAGGAGAATTTTGAGGATCAGCCAGGGGAGATTAGACGAAAAAGTGGTTAGCGAAATTAATTCGGCAGAGAGGAGAAGCCAGAAACTGCTAGAGAGCCCAAGACGCTGTGCCCTGTGACACGCACTGCCAGCTCGAGACACTCTCTTATCTTTTTGTTTTGGGTTCTTTTTTTCTAAACATCTCAGCAAGCCTATGAGTGAAGTAGACATCACCATTGTTTTCCTTCACAGCCTGTAGTATAATTTTCTCTATTAATATATTCCAATTAGCTCAAACCAGCACAGAAGTGTCAACCTCAATACTAACCTTGGCACAGGCAACTTTAATACCCTATCTAAAAGTGAAGTATCAAAATGGTAGTGTTCTGAGTTCTGTGCTTCTTTCATTCTAGCTCTGATGTGAAGGTCTGTCTGCCATGTTTTGTTTTCCTAGGAAGGCTCCAGTGGGCTATAAGGTTCCCTTTTGGGCCTAATTTCCTGTTTTTCTCCTTGCTTCAGTCCCTGTCTGGCAATTCTTGCTGAGAGGAACTGGTCCTGCTCTGCAGGAACAGGACAATAGCAACACCAAGGCAGAGAGTTATTGCTGTCCTTCACAATTCCATTATTTCTAGCTCTCATGATTTTACTGAAAAATGAGTGATACTTGTTCTAATTGCCACCTCAGTTGCCGGAGTCAGCAGTTAATTGAGAATCTTAGTTTTCAGTTAAAAATAAATCTTCAGCATCTGTAGGTGTTGAAAAAGAGTTTGAAAATGTGGTAATGTAGTGTGAATTATACCCTAGAGGCTTAAAGGCTAGGAAACAAACCAGCAAATTAAACAACCAAACAAAATACAACCAAAAAGTCCCCCAACAAATCCCAAAGCTCTTAATTTTATTCCTATTTTGTTATCTGAGGGTGCTAATTATTTATTTGGTAGCTGTTTCTTGATTTTCAGCTACTTAGATTGATAATATTGCAGAACAAACATCATTTCTTCACTTCTAAGAGTTTAAATTAGAATTTCCATGTAAACGTCTCTGCAGATTTTAAGCAGCTAATTGGGGAAATACAAAGAGAAGAAGCATCATTTTTATGTGAATGTTCAGCATTGTTGGATTGATCTCGAGTTTACACATAAGCATTATCTGTCAATAAGCAGAGAAGGACAGGGCCTCCTCTGGTGTTTGTGCCAGCTACTATGTACATGAACTCCAAACTTAATAAAATCAAAGAAGAAGGGATTTATTTTGTGAATTGCAACATTTGTTTCAAGGCAAAATTATCTTTTCTTCTGAAATATTTAAGGAATTCAGTACTAAGTCATATTGAACAATACTGTTCCCATCCAAGGAGAACTACTGAGTGCATTTTACTATCCTCACTAGTTGTCTCACCAGAGTGTGCTGATTATAGATAGTGCTACCTTTGAAAGCAGGCTTGTTAGCATGAGTAGTAGGTTTATATTAGTAGTCCTAATATACGTGTTGCTTCAGATGGTCTTAGGTGTCCAGCTGCTGTTTTGAAAGCAGAGTTTCCTTGCTTTGATTTCTTATGTTATTTTCTGGGGGGTGGGAAGGATTGCAAATAGTGTATTCCTTCTCTCCCCCTATAGTAGTTCTACTAGATCACTGATGATGTCTATTTCCAGATGAGAGCAAATTCTTTTCCTGTTCCTGTCCTATAAGCCCCTAATGTGTTTATTTGTTTTCTTCCAAATGCAGATTTTAGTAATGTGCCTGATGTCACATCCAGCTTGAAAAGGAGCAGTACTGATGGCACTTTGGACCAAGTGCCACACAGGGAGAAGACTGATCCATCTTTTAGGGTAAGAACATGCTCCTCGTAACAATCTTTAAAAAAAACAAAAAAACAAAAAAAAAAAGAGAGTGCTGTAGTGTTAATGCTTTGCATTTCATGGGAAATAATTTAATGTATGGCACTAATTAGAAAAAAAAATGCATATTAGTTGTACTTAGTGTTTTATTGTCTCGAGGTCACCCTCACAGGTCAGCATTTATGGCACCACTGATGCATCTCCAAAAGCAGTGTGATGGGGGCAAATGGTAAACAGGTGGAGAATTGTCAAATTCGTCTTTCTGTGTTGCTGAAACCCAGTTCTGAACAGAATGTTAAAACTGCTACAGCTTTCTGACGGATGCAGTTTACTTCATTTTTTGCTGATAACTCAAGGGCTTATTGTTAATATTGCAGTGGCCATGGCAACACTCAGTTAACATCAATAGATTCAGACCAGATTGCAGACTTTGGAGAGGTGCAGTGTTACGAGAACCAGTGATTCTTCTTCTCTTATTTGGATAACTTTTATATCTGCAGTTACTGTTTGACATCAGCTGGAGTAATGGATGGTCACACCTTCTCTGACCCTCTTATTAAGGATTTTGGGGGCTGAGGCAAGGAGTCCCAGAATTAATGATCATTTTCAAATATGTTAGTGTTCAAAGAGCAATTTGTTGTCCATTTTGCTCTGAGTCAATTGAAGTGCAACCTAACTGAAATGCATAATCTTTTGAACCCCTCAACTGCTAAAACGTGTACTGCTTTCCTGCGGTGTGATTTTACTAGCAATTGCCATTCTGACAACAGAAATGGTTGTGTTACTTTCGTTGATGCCTTACAAGTTTGCAGAAAAGAAATTCAGTTAGAGTGTTTATGGTTCTGGAATATGTGTTACTATCTTGTACCCGGTTGTATTAAAAATTGGTAGAGATAAGACAGAACGTAAAAACTCGTAAGATATATTGAGCCTCTAGCCATACCTACTGAGAGGAACCAATTATCTGATTTTACTTTTGGAATTACTTTATAATCTACTTTGCTCTAACATAGGTGACTTTAAGCAGTTTCTCTAGGGAGTAAGAAACAGCCCAGTGATTGTGGGTCTTCAGCCCACCTCCTGCCGTGCAAGGGATTCCCACAGAGATAATTCCTTGTATTCTGTGCAACACATTGCTTGTGCTCCCCAAAGCTCTTTGCAACAGGCAAGAACACACTGGAATTTTCTCTCCCTAGGACACATTGTTCCTTTGGAAGGGGTAACGTGGATTTCTCTGCTGTCATGTTTCAGTGCTGCTGCAGTGTTTTAGGGGTAGGGATCTTTGCAGGGGCACAGCAGAAGTGAACTCAAGGCTTGGAATGCCTCCGGCTCGCAGGACCAGCTGCCTGGTGCTTGTCCAGGTTCTCCTGGGCGCCTCACCTGCAGTACATGCGACCCCCAAAGCACTGAGCTTCAGTCCTGATGGAGGGGAGGAAGTCCTGGGGATTAGCTTTGCTTTAGCAGGGAAACAAAGGCAGCCCTAATCTCCCATGTCAAATACACTAGATGACAGAAAATTAGGGAGAGTTCAGGAGGATTTAAATACAGAGCGAACTATTCATATACGCTAGTTGCTGCTCTTAATGCGCTAAATTGCCTCCAGTGCTTTGAATTACGTGTTGCAATTAAAGCTCAAAAAAAGAGGAAAACAGACTGGTGTGCTCCCTGCCCTCTCTTTAGCCTCAAATCTGTCACGTCTAGCAGTATTAATGGCTTGTGCACAATTTGATGAAGTCACTGCCCATGCCATATTGCATTTCACTTCTTCAGTTGGCATGCAAGTCTGCTAGTGTAATTAAAAAAACTGTCTGAGGCTGCCCTAATTTTGTAGGTAAAAGGGGGGGAAATGGCTTGGCAATCGGAGGTAGTCTTACTTCAGCTGCAGCTGTAAACGAGTCTGTGACAGCTCTACAATTTCTGCAGATGGTTTGTAATTGATTGCTGTCTTTTGGTTGGAGAGTGCCTATTACTGTCAGAGCTTTTTGTCTGACCTTTGTGATTTCTCCAACAGAATAAAAAAAAAACCCCAAACCTCACACTAAGTTTAGGTAGTGTATATTGTGTGTGCTTTTGTGACTGGGCATAAAAGGAATTAAAATTATTTCTGGGTTTGTGACTGTGATTTGGGACCGCTTGCCAGATGAACAATAGCTATCGCTAATAAAAATTAGTTTGAGGAAATTGTGCCTCAAAAAGCATAGCATCTGGATTTAGGTTTGTATTTTTTTTTTCCCCTTTGCCTTCTGTTTCCTGCATGTGCTAAACTGACCCACGCCTGTGGGAGAACTGTAGCGCAGGCACCTCAGCATTAGGCAGTGTCACAGAAGTATGGGGGTGATGAAATCTGTAAGCACAGCCTTGTGGAAAAGACGTTGGTGGCGCTGAGAGGTTCTGAGCACAGCCTGGAACAGTCAGTTTAGGATTATTTCAGGGTAGAGACAGCTAGAGATGCTCACTTCCAAGTTGACAGCAACTGTAGATGTAATTACTTGGCTCTGAGGGTGCAGACTCCTTTTGAAGTTTGGTCAACTTTTGTCCTGTAACATGTAAGTAAATTAAAAATAGCCTTAAAGCTTTGGATTTAATGGTTGCATGTTTGATTTCTAGGTTTCATGTTTCTAGTTTCAGGCATATTTGGTTGGTTTGTTTTTCACTATTATTTTCTTTCTCTCATACCAAGCTAAAATTAAGCATTGTCTTAAATGAAAGTATAAGACATTTCACAAGTGCCTATGTAATCTCAAAGGAATAAGTCTTTTGTTGCATGCATACTACAGTTGTACATGTGTGCATGCATTCATTCATTCATTTTTTGTAGTCCAAGAAGTGAATGAACTTATAATTTACCTCTCATCTGAGAACTAACAAATTAATTAGGACAGTCAAATGCTATTTCATTCCAGAAGTGGAAGCTGTTCCTGAAGCTACAAAATACTATTTAGAATATTATAGAAACATTATAAAATAGCATTAAAAACACATGGACAGCAAGAATCATCCATTCCAGATATTCATTAGTTTCGGCAGCTCTGTATCCCCTGGGATGCTGCATTTATACCTTTAACACCGTTAACTTTATTTTCTATCTTATTTAACAAGTATAGATGTTATGCTTGTATTCTGCTGCAGTGCATTTTCAAAGTGTGTTCAAGCACTGTTTGTGTGGCGGTTGCGTGGCGTCTTTGCAATTGGTGGTTCTGGAGTACGTAGGCGTACTGTTGACAGAAGAATAGAAGACCTCAGAAAATCTGGGGATTGAGTATGCCTGTCAGTGCAATTAGGTTTAGTTTTGTTTAATCATTTTGAGAGCTAATTGTCCGTGCTCCTGGTGCTCAGTTAAATCCTGGTTATGTTGACAGTTGCCAAGAATCAAGCTCTCCATACATCAAAGTAACATGAAACCAAATAAATATAAAGATGCAACTTTTCCTTTAGCTAATCCAGATTTCTAATTTCAAACTCCATTAGTCAGCAACGATTTCTCTAGTCTTTGTTTTCTTGAGTAGTCTATTACTTGCTTATCTTTACTTTGTGTTTTCAGTATATTAAAAATAACTTTTTATGAAAGACGAATGTAGCTAAGAGATGAAATTTTACCATATAAGTAGCTACTATTCTAAGGTCTCTTGTAAGACTGCTGTAATCTGACTTTCAGTTGCTCTCAATCTTTTGAGTGTTATCAGAGATAAGCATTTCCAAAATCATATTACATTTTAACAGACAGGAGAAACTTAATCTAAATGCATGTGTGAGAGGGGGAAGGTGTATTTTCACTTTTAATATTTTATAGGTCATAAGAAAAACCCTTAGAGCAAATGCTGTGCAAATATTTCACATATCCTCATTATACTCTCAGCTGTATCTTAGCCTTCTTAAAAAACCCCAGTAAAAATAGCTAGTGTGATGCTTTGTAATCACAGTAAAAATAGACGTAGAGTGGTTTTCTGCTGGCATATTCAAAAATTTACATTGCAGATGCAGAAACAGCTGCTGATGTGATGAAAAACTTTGACTGTTAACCAGACTTTGCATTCAAAAGAATGGCCAACTGGTTTGATTTTGTAATACTTCTGAAGTGGTGCTGTATTTCTTTCAAACAATGAAGTAAATTGATTGTATGTATAAGATGGGTGTAGAGACTTGCAGAAATTGACTTTGCTTTGCTGCCGACTCTTAAAATAGCTTATTCACTGGAACAGGTTATTATTGATCAAACATCAGCATGTATATATGAGGACAAGCCTATCCCTATCATTCTTAGTGAAAAATACTACACATTGCAGAGAAGGAAAACTTTTTTATTTTCTTTGGGAATATTATTTTTAATGCACTGAACATAAATTACATTGAAAAATTCCTGAACACCTTTCCCTAGAATGGGCTGCTTTTGATTAACTCAACTCACTCCTCCACTGCTCCTGTTTGACAGCCACATTCACTTTCTGTCCATCTGGTGAAGAAATGAAGAACTCACGACAAGCAGACCTGTATGGTACCTTTGGCAAATACAGATTTGCATCTCCTGGACCAAGGATGGAACTTTTTCATTAAATTCTTTCTGATTTTTGTAGGGATGAGGTAAAG
>VWYK01091132.1:0-14514 GCA_013399775.1 Semnornis frantzii | reverse complement strand
AAGGCCAGACTGGATGAGGCTGTGGCCAGCCTGATCTAGTGTGAGGTGTCCCTGCCCATGGCAGGAGAGTTGTAACTGGATGATCCTTGTGGTCTCTTCCAGCCCTGACAATGATTCTATGATCCTTGTCCAAGCTGGGCTGAACTGACTGCAGCTGTAATTGCACCCAAGTTTGCCTGTCCCCATCCACAGCCTTGCAGATGAAAATAATCATGCCAGCACTCCTGACCCATCTGGGGATACTGAAACTGAAGCCTTGGGTAGACCTCACCCTCTGGCCATGCTGGCAGTGAGTGGGTAAGGGAAGGATCCTACCTGCAAAACAGGGCTGCCAAAAGCTCCAGCAAACAGAAGGCAACAAAGAGCTGGAACTCCACCACACACTCATTCTGCAGGGGTGATGTGTGACAATGTCCCAAGCTTCTTTTTGGATGCTGTGCTGCTTATGCTGGTTCCTATGTAACAGGCAGAGGGTTTTTAGTGACAACAGACTTCAGATACTCCCTAGACAGTGGTGTGAATGTCTATGTTCAAAAAGCCTGCATAGAATGAATATGCAAGAGATTGTGCAGACACATTTAACTCTGGCTGGTTTTACAGTCTCTATGTATTCTGAAGATAGCTTTTTATAAGGCATGCACATATATAACATACTGAACATAACCCAACCATAAAATCTCTTCACTTCTTGTGATGAAAAATAGCAAGAAAGCCCTTCAGAATGTGTTTAAATTGACTGATCTAAAAGTCAGGCTTTTTTGTGGGTTTTGGGTGGTTTTTTTTTTTAAAGCTCTGAACATTTTCAGCAGTACAGACACTTTAATTCATGCTTTGTGCTTAACTAACAGCAGCTGTATTCTCCAAAATCATACACTTGGTCCTGTCCTCCCACATGCTCTAGCAGGTAACCAACAAAACCTCTGAGGGGGGGGTTAAAAATAATCTTAGTGAGCTCAGGGCAAAGGAGGTGTTTGCACTGCTGATATACTACAGGCCTTTTGCAAATGAGTTTATCAAACCCAAGACAAAGCTGCAAATCTAGAGATGCATTTTTAACTCTAATTATGCACATGACACTTATTAATAAACCGATGGGCGGCAGCTGAGTGCTCATTAGGTACTGAGTATTAGTTCTGCAAATGTCTCATCTGTGTTCTTTTTAACAGTCAGAAATCAAAATAAATCATTAAAGCAACCATTGGCATTTTAAATTAGTGACAAATCTGGATGATGGAGCCTTAGTTTTCTGGAGAAGTGCTACTTCTCCTCATTGCTAATTGACACCTCTAGTGTGAGGTGTCCCTGCCCATGGCAGGGGGGTTGGAACTAGATGACCCCTGTGGTCCCTTCCAACCCTGACTGATTCTATGGCCAGGGAGAAATTCACTGACCACAGTTTTATTTACACGATGCCATGTTTAAAACCAGGATGAGGTTGAAGCACTTTTGGTGACAGTGTCATGTCTAGGGCAATCTGTTGCTCAAAAGACAGACATTTTTAAAGATGTCACTGCTCAGGACATGTTTCTTGGTGCCATGCTTGTCCTCCCAGCTCTGAGGTGCACCTTCCCTTCTGCACCTTGACCTATTTGCTGGCATGGCTGAGAGGAGAGACACCTCCACACCTGTACAATGCAGAACTAACTGCAGAGCCTCCTGAGCCTTACTGAGTCTATAATATTAACCACTGTGAATCCAGGAGTCCTGTTCCCTTCCCTACCTGTGGTGTTACTCTAGCATCATCCCAATGAAATGCTGCTGGCTGCTGAAATCAGGAGTTGCATTTAAAAGCAAGAGCAGTCAGGGGTAAGTCTAGAATATATTTTTTTAACCACTAGAACTGAGCTGGTAAAATGGTCTAAGCAAGGGAATAGGGGAAAGTAGATAGAAATTAATAGCAGGAAGCTAGGGAGAGAGGAAAAAAAAAGTGGGAAAGAGCTTGGGAAAATCAGAGAGGAAGAAAGGATGGAAACAACTGAAAGTGAACTCACAGACACTGGCAGCACAGTGGGAAATGAGAGAAAGAGGGAAATGAATAATGCATTGGTCCATTGCACTTCAGTTCTGGAGTGGATTTTGGAGTTATTACTGCAATCTTAAAGTTTTCCAACCCAACTGGAATCGAGTCCTCACTTGACCCTTCACAGCCTATGAGGCACTTCCTTAGGTCACAGCTGATTTATAGGTGCTCATAATTTCCCATCCTGGCTATGGCAGCTTTGCTACAATTTGACCATCCTGAACTTTAAATGTCTTCCCCTATGACTAACCACAGCCACCTCTGCATGCATCTGAAGCTGATCTCCCCTTTCATTCTACTGCTCCAAGTTTCCTTTTCCCTCCCAGAACCTTTCTGAAAATGTCTTTGTTTACCTCACATCTTTTTGCATCATCCCATCCATGGTGTTTACGATGCAGGCTTCCCTGTACAATGCCTGTCACATCTTCTGACACATTCCTTCTACACCCTGAATCTCTTCTAAATGCTCTCTTCTTCTGTGAAGCCAAGAAAATTATGTCCTTGACGTGTGTTTTGTGGAGTAGATTTTCACAGAGTAAGACAATTTTCCTGGCAAGCTCAGTCACCTAGATGCAGCCTACTGTAAAGTGCATCATCTCAAGTACTGGTTGTGAATTTTATGCTCTTTGGGACAAGTTTTTCATTTTCTCCTGTGGTTGGGAAATGCTTACCACATGGGTAAGAAGAAAACCACTTGAGAAAGAGCTGAAAGCATTCATGAGTAATGCCCATGATAAACAATCCCTGACTTGCAGCCTGGCTGCCTTTAGAATCATAGAATCAGTCAGGGTTGGAAGAGACTACAAGGATCATCCAGTTCCAACTCCCCTTGCCACTGTCACAAGAACTAAAGTTGTGTTTTGTTTTTCTGGAGACAGGTGATAGATATCTGTAGTTAGAAACTTAGCCATGAAACATCAGGGTCTGAGCAACAAGAATCATAGAATCACAGAATCAGTCAGGGTTGGAAGGCACCACAAGGAGCAGCCAGTTCCAACCCCCCTGCCATGCCCAGGGACACCTCACACTACATCAGGCTGCCCACAGCCTCATCCAGCCTGGCTTTAAACACTTCCAGGGATGAGGCTGCCACCACCTCCCTGGGCAACCCCTGCCAGGCTCTCACCACCCTCATGCTGAAGAACTTCCTCCTGATGTCCAGTCTCAATCTACTCAGCTCCAGCTTTGCTCCACTTCCCCTAGTCCTAAAGCTTTTGCTTTAGGACACTCTCAATCTCTCCAAGAAAAGGAAATGGAAAAGCAGCCCAAAGGTCATCTAATTGACAAGTGAATGAGGTTTGAAATTGAGACCAGACATCTTGGCTGCCCACCTCATACATACCCTTCGCCCACCTTTGGCCTTCCCACTGCATTTACCTCTCCCTCCAGCGTAGAGGGATTTAAATTTTTGCTCATCTAATTGTTTCATAGCTTGAGTGTGAAGATTTGGGAGTTCCCTGCCCCCCCACACTTTGTAAAATCCCCCAGACTAGACTCAGCCAGCTGGAAGTTAAGGACTGAAGCTCTATTTACAGCTCAGCACAATGTACAAGCAGAGATATACACAACAGACAGGAATAGTTACAGACATAGACAAGGTAAAGGGAATACAGAAACACAACTCCCCTCCCAGCAATCAGAGTGCCCAGGAGGGGCTCCCAACCACCCTTCCATCTTCTCCCCACCCCTACACCTTACCCCAAGATTTGCCTTATGTGCAGGGTGAGTTTGGAGGGTGGGCCAGGGGAGTTAGAAGAAAAAAATTGGTTAGTGAGGTTACTTGGCAGAGAAAAAATTGGTTAGTGAGGTTACTTGGCAGAGAGGAGAAGGCAAGAAGCTAGAGAGCCCGAGAGTGTCTGCAAGCCCGAGTGGCTTATCTGTGGTTTGTATTCTTATTCTTAAACATCTCAGCAAGCCTATGAGTGAAGCAGACATCACCACTGTTTCCTTTTCACAGCCTATAATATCATTTTCTCCATTAAAACATTCCAATTAGCCTCAAACCAGCACACTTGAGGTAGAGATTTTACTGCCTTCATCTGCAGGCACTGTATAACACAGGGAATTAGCAATAGGTGGTGACTCTGATGCTGGAGAAAGGACCACAGGGGTAACAATTCACCACTTTTCTGATTAGCAGGTTACTGTGTCCTAATACCTTTGGTGAGCCAATGCAGTCATCAGCAGAAACAGTTGCTCCACTAGTCCTACATCAGTTCACAGGGTGAGTGGGCCTGTCTTTCCCACTCCTCACCAAGAAAGAACTGATCAAGCTGAGTGAGAAACTGCATTACAGTGGCAGCAGCAGACCTGCTGAAATTCCATTTGTTTCTCATTGCATTCTTAATTATTGTGCTGTTTGCTTAGCTGTTTGGACTCAGTCATCTACCACTCCAGAATACTCCAAGTAAGCATCTTAAATATAATGGTCAGAAAAGGATGGTAACATGGGAAGCACTATTAACATGATTTCAGCTTTTAATACAGGAAAAATATGGGCATTGATAAGATGTCTGTAAGTCATCAATTCACATTTATTTGTTTGTAAGACAATTAATATTTTTAAGCTCACTAAACTAGTCCTGCAACCTGGAGCAGTTTGAGACTGTAAAAAAACAATCTGAAAACTTCCATTTATGCCTTAGAAAATTGTCATTGAATGCTTTAATGACTAATGATTCCTCCTAATGTCTTGACATTAATGGAGTTGCCAGTTAAAAACTGAGCCATAAAAATACCTGTGAGCAATTAAATGTTTCTTTGCACCAGGAAAGTCTGAATCCCAATGAAATTACCTATTGTATGCTGAGGAAGTGTGATGGTATAAACAAGGTCGTTAAAGCCTGTTAAAATATTCATCCTCTAGTTCTTGTAGGTGGAAGAGGAAGCATTTGTGTGTGTGGATGCTATTTGCTTTTTGCCCACCATCTAGGCACCTTAACGAGCCTGTGTGCAGGCATTACACAAATGAAACCTCCACTGGCTTTTGGAGGCAGTGGGACCACTGTGTATACAGCCTGACACTTCAGTACAAGTGTGGGGGCTATGGCTTGGCAGGTAATACTAATTGTCTAGGTTTACCTTTCATCTTTGTCATGCACTTAATCATAGTACCTCAACTTCTATGCTGGTCACATTGCCTTGAACACACTGAGATGCTCTTGGGTGTCTTAGAAACCTTGAAGTCTTGCAGGCCCACCTAGAACACAGTTTCTCAGCTTTACCTGCACCCCAGCCTTATTCACAGCCCACAGTCACCACAAATCACATTCTCCTGGTCCTTGGCCAGACTGTTAATCAACTGACTGACTGTGCTGCTTGTCATTACTGATGGCAAGTCACATGAGACCTGGGACTAGGAGGTATGATGCCTACTGTCAGTGTGCCTACACTTACCTCTTCCTCAATATCAGAGGGAAATAATGCAGGTTATGTCACCTGGTAACCTGCCTTTGTCTACTCTGCTCCTGAATTGTTACAGCAGTGCATGTAACAGCATCAGGCAGGGTCATGGTGACTGTGCCTGCTGGCACAGAGCAAAGAGAGGGCAGAACATCTCAGGGGCAGCAGGGAGGCAAAGTGGAATCTGATCTGCTGTGAGCATCTGCAGGCACTGTGAAATTACCTGGCTGCCCCCAAACTTCTCCTCACAGGTGGGCATGGAGTGGGATTGTGTGAGAAATTCAGTGCAGTAGTATAAACACAGCCTCTCACTACATATTGCCACTGTCACTGTTAGAAGAACTGAAGTTGTGGCTTGTTTTCAGGAGACAGATGATAGATATCTGTAGTTAGAAACTTAGCCATGAAGCATGAGGATCTGATCAACAATCATAGAAACATCCAAACATAGAATCATAGAATCAGTCAGGGTTGGAAGGCACCACAAGGATCAGCCAGTTCCAATCCCCCTGCCATGCCCAGGGACACCTCACACTACATCAGGCTGCCCACAGCCTCACCCAGTTTGGCCTTGAACACCTCCAGGGATGAGGCTTCCACTACCTCTCTGGGCAACCCCTGCCAGGCTCTCACCACCCTCATGCTCAACAACTTCTTCCTAACATCCAGGCTGAATCTCCCCATTTCCAGCTTGGTTCCATTCCCCCCCAGTCCTATCCCTACCTGACAGCCTAAAAAGTCCCTCCCCAGCTTTCCTGTAGCCCCCTTCAGATCCTGCAAGGCCACAAGAAGGTCACCTGAGAGCCTCCTCCTCTCCAGACTGCACAGCACCAACTGCCTCAGTCTCTGCTCACAGCAGAGCAGCTCCAGCCCTCTGCTCATCCTTGTGTCCCTTCTCTGGACACCTTCCTGCACCTCCATAGCTCTCTTGTCCCAGGGGCTCCAGAGCTGGATGCAGCACTCTAGGAGAGGTCTCATGAGAAAGCTTTGCAATTCCAACATATGTGCTTTATGCCCTAAATATTGCAAGTTTTCTCTCTCTTGGATGAAGTTTGGTGAGCAGAGTCTTTGCTGAAAGGAGTCCCAGCTGCTTTTCCATCAACAACACACAGTGCCAGTGCATATGCTCCTGTCTGGATGGTGAAATGGAGAAAGGGAATGTGAGACAGCTGTGATGAGGTTAAGAGTAAATTAACATTTTCCTGTTGAAGTGTGAAGAGGGAGGTGAGGAGCATTGTTAATTCTCCATCTCCCTACAAATCTTAAGAAAACTAGTCAGGGATCTTGCAACTTGACATCTCACAATGCTGCTTAACATTCAGCTCAGTGAGGGGGAGCCAGAGCTGGCTACTGTGCTGTACTTATTAAAGCTAACAGAGCATTACAGGGAAAGATTTATGGTTACTAGCAAGGAAGGAGGGAAAGTTTCCAACAAGAAGGAAAAGAAAATAATTCACAGTGCAAATGTTGCTTTTATTTAGTTTGCAGATAGGCTTTACTCTTTGTCTAGTGCCCCTAACTCAAAATATAAGTGTCCCTAAACAAAAGGAACTCTTTCACTCAAGGCCTCCTCCAACCTGGCCTTGAACACCTCCAGGGAGGGAGCAGCCACAACCTCCCTGGGCAACCTGTGCCAGTGTCTCACCAGCCTCACTGCAAACAACTTCCTCCTAACATCCACTTTCAATCTCCCCTCTGACACTTCAAACCCATTCCCCTTGTCCTGGCATTCCCAGACCTTGTCAATAGTCCCTCCCCAGCCTTCCTGGAGCCCCCTTCAGATCCTGCAAGGCTACTCTAAGGTCTCCTGGAAGCCTTCTCTTCTCCAGGCTGCACAGCCCCAACTCTCTCAGCCTGTCCTCACAGCAGAGCTGCTGCAGCCCTCTCAGCATCTTTGTAACCTCCTCTGGATTGGCTCCAACACTTCCATGTCCTTCCTGTGCTGGGGGCTCCAGAACTGCACCCAGGACTGCAGCTGGGGTCTGAGGAGAGCAGAGCCAAGGGGCACAATCCCCTCCCTTGCCCTGCTGCCCACACTGCTCTTGCTGCAGCCCAGCACACAGTTGCTGTCTGGGCTGCACTCACACTGCAGCCTCATCTTGAGCTTTGCATCAACCCATTCCCAGAACCCATAGATTTAAACACTTAAGAATATGAACTTCCCAAGCTACAGGGATTAATTTCCCTACTGTTTAGTGTTCACATCTGCATGAGGGAGATCTTTTTGTTGCCTTTAGATCCCTGCATACTCAGGTGATGCTGCTGACTGTTGCATGATAGTTTGCTCACTTTCAGAATAAAGGACAAGGAAATGTGGGCTTAGTGAAGAAGAACATTTCTTTAGTGATGTATCCTGGATATTGGGCTTTGTCAGAGGCATATATCAAAAAACATCTTTAGGTTCTCCAGGCTAACTGTGTATTGAGGTGCTACAGAAGGCAAGTGTTATACTTGTGCATCAAAGAGGGACACTCTGGGTGGTTTGTGGCTTGGAGGAAGCAAGTTGACAGTCCAGCCACTGCTTAGCTGGAATCTCTCCTGATTCTGCACTCTTCTGTGCCAACACAGTCCTTTGAATACCTCTCCTCTGAAAACTGTCAAGCCCAGTATATGCCTTCCACAGTGAGTCAAAGCTAAATAAACCTTGGTAAGAGATAGGCATGCCTCCTGTGCCTCCACCCATTTGTTTCCCATTTGTTAGGGGTGGTTTTCTCACATCTTCTGGCTTTGGACTTTACTTTGAAACTTGAATGAGCATGAAATAACTCTGCTGTAGGAAGGCAGATTCCCTCTGTTTATGCTTTTCACATGGTGGCAGTAAGGAAGGAACCTCTGAGAACGGTGGCAGTGACCACTGGGGATAAGGCTACAGGAGAACTAAGTTGTGTAGTGTTCCAGAATGAGCTTGAAAAGATTCTTTTAGGAACTTTTCTACTAGGCCCAAGGCTTTATCTTGTTCCTTTCTGACTCGAGTCCTTAGCCACTAATTCAGAGCTCTGCCCACTTACTTGCTGGTAGGGGAAGTGGTTTTTACAGTGAGTTCTTTCTTTAGGGAATTTTAGGTTTGTTTACAAATAAGTCTACACAGCATCCTGCTTGCATGGACATACTAAGACCAAATAGCAGTAGGCTGTTCACTTCCTCACATTTGCCAAGCTGTTCATTCCAGTGAGTTCCACACTGGGAGCTCCTTCCTTGCACAACACTGATGACTCTGCCCTCCCTTTCATGTCCTTTTTTGCCTTGGATCCACAGATGCACATATCTGCTGCCAGTCTGCCTGCTGGTCCATGCAGTTTGGCCCTATTTTCTGGTCCTGCTTTCTGGCCTCAAGTTCAACTGCTCCTTCCTTCAGCAGCAGGAAAGTCCTTTCCATGAACCCTGTGTGGGTGTTCTGCTCAGGGCAAACAATGGCTTCCTCCTAAAATTCCATAACTTCCATTTTGGACAGATTTGTTCCTTTTCTGGGTATGTTGTGGCTAGCATCAGCAGAAAGTGTAAGAGAATTATGATACTGCCTGCTCCAGTTGATGTGTTAAATTCCTTAGTGCATGTTTGTGTTCACGTTGCACAAGGTAAGTCACTCAAAATGAACATGAAGACCCTTTGCACATATGGATTAAGAAAGGAATATGAACACTAAGTTTGGGAAGAAATGTTTTTTGTGTCCCAGAGCTGCACTTTTGATATGGACTACCACTACTAACAGCTCTGAATTACACCTCTGAATTCCCCAGGATACAAAAAGCTGTAAATATAAAGCTTCATTCCTTACCTTCCAGTTGGCTGAGCCTAGGCTGGGTGAATTCACTGTGTGGAGGGGGCAGGTGATGCCCAGAACCACTACACTTCCTTAGAAAGGTTTCTGGCCCTTAGATCCCGCAATAAAATTCCAAGACAATCAGTAATTTTATCAGCAAATACCCTGAAGATGCATATCTTCTAGCCTGGCCCATCTTTATATGGGCCTTTATCTTCATCCTCCCATACCTGCCAGATCACTAGATACAGTGACATAATCTTCATTACTTAATTACAGTCATTAGTCAAGAGATTTCTGCCTCAGACATACAGCTTATGAGCAGTCTGTTGAAATGGTTAGCAACGAGTTTTAAAAATAAACCATTTGGCATTTGAATACAGTCTCCTAAGAAGAACAATAAGAGAATAAATACCTGTTTATTATCTGAAGGGTGCTACGTGGTGTACAAGCACAATAAGAGGAGGAAAGGCTGCATGAGCAGCCATTCACTCACTTTTGAATGCACTGCAGTGTAAAGTACTCTTTCTGATACCACATAAAACATGCAGGCATATTTGTATGTCCATCCTAAATGTCTCTGTGTTCCTTATGTGGGCTGGGGGCTTCAGGGAGGGAGGAAAATAAAGGGGAGGGAATCTCGAAATTCCAACAAAAGCTGATTTGTGAGCAGATGTGCACTACCAGCCCTAAATGTCACCTGAGATTTCCAGGTGATCAGTGCACTGCCTGCACACAGCTGTTACGAACGATGCAAAATTCATAATCGATATTGATTTTGATATCCAGGCAGAGATTGCTAATGACTATGAAAATTGTTTATTAAATCTCCCCAGAAAACTTAGTTAGGAGGTTTGAAAGGCAGGGTTTGGAAATTTATACACGCAGGCAACAGGCAAAACTGGGACACTGTAAGAGGTACCCAGCAATTGCAAACATCATACTGGCAGAGAAGGTTCCTGCGGGCACTACACCACTGGCAGTTCATTATCCTGCTTAGCCACTGGATGGACGCAGGATGCTCCTTTCTGCTCATGGCAGAAGACAATCAGTGATTACAAGAGGCTTTAAGTATTTACTCACAAAATATTATCAGACAGTACCCAAAGCACAGGAGGGGTTACTGTCGGTGGTTTCAAAGCCGTTAGAGGCTTTGGAGCTTTCCCAGGCTCTTTTCTCAGGCAGCTGGAGTCTGGCAGTCTCTGACCTGGTTCCTCTTGACTCCCCATTCAGCGGCAGCCTTGCAGAGAGACAGGCAGGATGCAATGCCGTGTGCAGGCTTGGCACAATGTCAGGCTGGCTGTGCAGGCTGAGTGCCTGCAGGCATTTAGAGCCTGTTCCTGGTCGTGGAGTTCCACACAGCTCAGGATGCAATGAGGCAGCAGCAGCAGCATGAATACAACGGCAGAGAGCTCCTTGTGCTACCTGCTCATCCCTTTTTATTAATGCAGCCCAACACTATGGCCTTTGGACATAGATCAGCCAATCAGGATGGCACTTTTCCAAGCCTGACCATACTAGGTGGAGCCATAGGCTTGCTTTACCCAAATTTAGGCAGGGCACAGCCTTGCACAAGGCAACCTGTGTACCTCGTTTACCACAGGATGCAAAACAAGTCTGGGCAGGCCAGAGTCCTCAGACTCAGTGGCTCCAGGTTCTTTGTCCTCTTTCCCATGGTTGCTTCTCCCCACAGCAGAAGGAGGGAGAGCAGAAAAACATCTCTGGGCAAGCCAGGACATGGCTAAGCCTCTTTTGGCCTGCTTAGGCCTACCACAACAATAGGAAACACTTCCCTGGAAATGAAACTGAAGGGCAACAGCGAAATGAATCACAGACCCTATCTTGGTGCAGGGTATTTGCTTCTCTGCTCTCTGAATCTTGACTTCATAGACTCATTAAGGTTGGAAAAGACCTCCAGGATCATTGACTCCAACCATTAACCTAATACCACCACTAAAGCATGTCCCCAAGCACCACATCTACACATTCTTTGAACATGGTTGGATCTTTTGCTTTTGCACTGTCCTTGTATTTTCTATTTTCTTTTTAAAGAAAGCAGATAAACAGGTTTTCTACTCCTGAGCTACAGCAGGAGCCTGCTGAATTTCCTGATACACATTTCATGACCGTGCTGGTGTTGTTTAACTCAGTTTACTGTATACATCATAGCATACTTGAAATCAGAATGCTTGAGCAATGGGCACTGTGCATTCGTGCCAGGAGATGTCCACCACCACCACCACAGTCTTCCTACTTTAAATGCAAATGTTGAACAAGGAGGGCATTACCTCATTCTTTACCTTAGAAACTCAAAAGGCTCTGTTGGGTTTTGGTTTTGTTGTTTTGTTTTTTTTTTCCTCAGGGTCACTGAGGACAACTGCAGCAGTGTCCAAAAGTTATCTCTTGATTTAATGCCAGTCTGTGCCAGCTATCATGAAAGTCCTGTCAGCAGCATTCCAATCTTGTGTTATTCTTGACCTTCCTGTTTTTCTTTTCTGGCACAGCCTAAATGTCACAAATTGTAGATCTCACAGCTAGGCTGCACTATCCTGTGCAGAACTGCCTGCACTGAAAGCAAGACTTTAGCCTGGGTCTGTGTAATGGCTAGTTTGAGGAGGCAGCAAACTGAAATGTATCTGAGAGGTTCCACTTCTCCCTGCTACTGGTTGGAAGGGCAAGATAATAGTAGCTAATGAGCAGAGCCTTTGAGTTGATAGAAAAGCTGCAGCAATATGTGGGGCTTTCAGTGACCTTTCCTTTGTCAAGGACACTTCAATTGTTAGGGCAACAAGCACCACATCTGTACTGACCCTGGCTAGGGGACACCAGCATGTTCACTGCAAACTGCAGCCAAGCTGGAAGTTGTCTTGATAGGTTTCTTGATGTCCCAGATGGTTGGAATGAAGTTTCATAGTCCTGCCCCTATTTCCAGCAGGTTTTATCTCCCACAGGAAGAAATTGCCAGACCATGACAGAGATTTTGCTCCTGCAGTTTATGTCTACATTCAGGCTGGGAAGTCAAAGTCTTCCAAGGAAGCAACCAAGTGAGATTTATCTTCTCCTCAGTGTCTACAGCAGCTTCTCTAGAAAGCTTTATCTGTTTAAGGGATTTAGAGATTAACACCATGGCCAAAGTGTGTGCTGTCTCTGGACACACGGATTAAGTGTGAGGAAATATTGGCTCTCCTGCAATTTTTTATCTTTCCAGCTCTAGATCTGTGATGAATAAAGGAGGGGGAGGAGGGCACACAGGGGAGTGAAATGAGAGCCTGGTGCTGCAGTGCAAGCTAGCTAGGTTATTGTGACACTAACCAGTCATCAGGGACAGGATTGCAGAGAGTGATGGAGGGTTTGTTGCTTACTGACAGTGCCTTTCTCTTTACCCTTTTGCTCTGGACAGCCATCAATGAACAAGTAAAGTTTGAACACTGTGAAAAATAACAAAATGTCCTTCTGAATTTTAAGAGGCTCATGTGCTAGTTCAGAAGGAAATAATCCCAGCTGCCAGCATTTCTAGGAGTCCCAGATATCTCCTGCAATGCAATTATGCAGGCTCAGTAGAAAACTATTCTGCACATTTGGAGCTAAAGGACAATATAATAAATGACTGCAGTGAACTACATTGCTATTGCATCAGATTGCATCTGAATCCACTACTACTGGGTTTGCTGGGGCTGGAAATCTGCCCTTCAGGATCTCATTGTCCTCCTGTTGGTTCACTTACATACTCCTTGATATTGCAATACCACTATGAGTCCAAGGTAGATTAGAAGCAGCTGTTTTGTAGCAAACAAACAAAAGCCTTTGTCTGTTAGCCTTTATCATTTTTTTTTTCCCCAGTGAGGGAAGGAGACAAAAGCCAGCTGTCTGTTTGCAGGCAAGCCAAACTTCATCAAATGATTGAACTTTTTGCAAACAGAAAATTTGGAGCTTGATCCAAGTGTGAATTTTTGGGGGGGGGTGTGTGAAATGATCTTAGTGGAGCTTCATTTACCTTGAGGAAAAAAGCTAATTTCTGCAGTTCATGATACACCCTGTAGCTCAAAAGTCTCTGAATATTGCCATGAAAACATTTCAGTGTTATTGTGCTACTGTTCACTTGGAGTGTGTCAAAGACTTCCACAAGCCTGACAATAATCTATTGAAAGCATCACTTCAATAAATAAGCAGGATAAATAATAACATAGCAGGACTCAACCTGGAAAGGGAAAAACAAGGCGCAAAATCTGAAAAATGAGGTGCAAAACTGTCTAGCAGGGTGGAGAATTAAAATGCAAAACAATTAAGTCTTGTCCTAAAAGTATTTTTTAGTCTGTTGAAACTCTCCTCCTAATGCTCATGCTAATCGTAACCCACTGATCTCTGGCTGCAGGGGAACTGCTGTGGGTCTCCCACTCTCAGCAGATGCACTGAAAAATGCAAATGGGATTTAGGCACCCAGGTTTTAATTGACTTCTGCAGCTCTAATGACTAGCTGTAAAATGTACTGTTGGTATGTTCTCTGAAGGGTAAGTGACAGAATGTGAATGTCATAATCTGCCTTTTACATTTTCTTCGATTTTAATTAAAAGACGGAGGGATGCTCAAAGAAAATGTAGGCCATCTTTCTTCACTACAGCATATCACCCTACCACAAAGCCTAATTAAAATATTGACTTCTCAAAGTCAGGACACTTGAATTTGTATTGCTGAACATTGCTCTTGGAGGTACAGGAATCTGACCAGAGTGTTGAAGTGCACTCAACGCTGCCCTCTGTGCAGTTCCATATGGATTTGCTTTTACAAATAAAGGTGTTTGTATGTTAGATTCCAAACAAAGGCAGTTTTGTCAGAGCAGATTGGAATGGTCTATAAAATACCTTGTTAAATGGAAACAAACTATAAAACTAAGTGGTTTGAGTTCTAATTTACATGTGTATTTTATGCAAACCTCACTTCACGTTGGGAACTTGCAGAGCTTTGCAAATCCCTGGCAGCTGTAATATACTACCACATGGGTTTTGATGTAGCTTAAATGGGTGAGCATATAATTGTATTGCTAAGTTTGATGAGTCAAGTTGTATGCAAAGTCTCATTGAGAGTCTTGCAAGTGTGATTGTGGGCAAGGGAAGGCAAGACTTTGAATGACTGTTTGGAATAGGTGATATTGAGGTGCCTACATAAGAGTGGGAGCTTTAGCAAGACATGTTTCTATGATCAGACAATCATAGAATCATGGAAACAGAATCATAGAGTCATGGAAACATGGAAACATAGAATCATGGAAACATGGAAACACAGAGTAATGGAAACATAGAATTGTAGAGTCGTGGAAACATAGAATCATGGAAAC
>VWYK01091130.1:10009-25129 GCA_013399775.1 Semnornis frantzii | reverse complement strand
TGAGTCTTATCTATGTTTGTGCTCATGTTCTTATACATCTTAGCAAGCCTAAGAGTGAAGTAGACATCACCATTGTTTTCTTTTCACAGCCTATAATCTATTTTTCTCCATTAAAATATTCCAATTAGCCTCAAACCAGCACACAGACCTTTGCAAACAGTCCCTCTGCAGTCTGCTTACAGCCCCTTCAGGTCCTGACAGGCTGCTCTCAGGTCTGCCTGCAGCCTTCTCTCCTGCAGGCTGCACACCCCCAGCTCTCTCAGCCTGTCCCCATAGCAGAGGTGTTGGTCCCTGACCATGACCCTCCTCTGGACCCTCTCCATCAGGTCCGTGTCCTTCCTGTCCTGAAGGCTCCAGAATTGGGCACAGCCTTGCAGGTGAGGTCTCCCCAGAGCAGAGGGCAGGATCCCTTCCCAGTGCACTGAAATGCATCCATCAAGCCAGTACTGGTACTCAGTGCTCATTTACATGAGCATAGACCTTCAACTCAGTCACCCAAATACTTGAACCAGTCTGTGTTCAGCAAGTGAAGCTGTTAGTTAGTGTCAGTATAATAGGAAGGGAGGTGAAGGGACAGTGAGTGACCTCGTGGAGCTGGAAGGATTCCTCTCTGACTGGGAGCTTGGGAGCTCTGGATGCAGTTTTAGCCCTCTCTTATTTCTGTTGGATTCTTTCCACCCCCCCAGCCCTGCACTGTGTTTGGCTGTTCTTTGTTACAAAAACATCTCACACCTGGGGCTGAGTGTGTGTGGAACTTGGCAGCTCTGGGAGCTGTTACAAGCAGATGGCAGCCTGTGAACGCTCCTGGCGTGCTATGGCTTAGGAGAACCAAAATAGAATGAGAAGAGGATGCTCCAAGTTTTCTTCAGGGGATAAAATATTTGGACGTTTGAGTTCCAAAGTGCTGACAGACCCATGAGATTTTGGAAGAGAAAGCAGAAGCAGTAAACAAATTGTCCCAGTAAGCAAAGTGCTCGGTGTGGGTTTGCCAACTTGTCCTTTACCCTCTGAAACTCTCTCTGCCCTCTCGGAGAAGCCACAGGACACCTCTCACCACCCCACTGCTAGCAACTGGGCCAGCAGGTTCCCAGTGGAGAGTGCAAGTGCTGATTTTCACCTGGTTGCTCTTAATGAGAGTGACACTGACTTGTTTGGGTTGAAAACGAAGGGAAAAAAAAATGCTGTCTACAACTTGTTCAAACTTAATTCTGTACAAGATAATCAGATTATTCTGGCAAGTTTGGGGCAAGGAACTCCCAGATTATGGGGGTGGAATGCAGGAGGCAGGCAGCAGGTGTGCATTTCTCCTTCAGAAGCTGGGTCAAACACTTGACTTAGAAGGGGAATGTAGAGATTGGCCTGGTGAGTTGGCACACTTGGTGCTTTTCCTTCTTTTGACCTTTATGTGATGTATAGTCAGTGTGGCTCCAGAGGTGGTCTTGATGCCACGACCTATATGTAGGATCCCCCTTGCTAATGATTGTGATATTCCTAACCCAGTGGTGAGGAAACTGAGGTTTGATGAATGAGTGCTGGCAGAGGACAGCCTTTTCTGCATTCATCTGAAGTTTCACACTAGGGCATCTTCAAAGCTTTGGGCCCCACATGCCTATCCACCATAGTCATCCCTCCTCAGTCCCAGGCTCTCTCCAGCTCATGTCAGACTCACAGAATGTCAGGGCTTGGAAGGGACCTCCAGAGAACAACCAGCCCAACATCCCTGCCAGAGCAGCAGCACCCAGGGCAGGGCACACAGGAACACCTCCGAGGGAGTTTGCAATGTCTGCAGAGAAGGAGACTCCACAGCCTCTCTGGGCAGCCTGCTCCAGGCCTCTGGCACCCTCACTATACAGAAGTGTTTCCTCCTGTTGAGGTGGCACCTCCTGGGTTCCAGCTTATATCCATTATTCCCTGTCCTATCGCTGTGCACCACCACACAGAGCCTGGCACCTCTATCTTGACACCCACTCCTCAGAGATTTACAAACATTGATCAGGTCTCCTCTCAGCCTTCTCTCTCACCTGAGCAGCTCCAGGGCTCTCAGCCTTTCTTCACAGCAGAGATGTTCCAGTCTCCCAACCACCCTCATAGCTCTCTGTTGGACTCTCTCCAGCAGAAGCCAGTGCCCAGCCAGAGAAGATGAGTGCAGCTGGTTTGGAGAAGAGGACCTGGAGGGCCACATGTGTTCAGAAAGATGGAGAGGGAGACGGTAGTGGGAATGCTATCCCAGGGTAACACCATATGCTTTGTGCCAAGTGTCCCAGCTGACTCAGGTTTTTAGCCCTGGCTGCTTCAGAAGGGCTCTAGTGGTTGATGTGAATGTGTTAGCAGCCCACATGCAAAACACAACTCTGACCAAGGAGGGAAGGGGGAGGTAGTTATGAATAATCCCTGAGGCAGGGTTTTTGCTGACTGACTTCAACTTCCTGCTGGCTCCCTGGCTCCAGGAGGGATTTTCTCTGGGCCCTGATGCACTGGCACGCTCCTAATTCAGTCCTACTCCTAATGGCAGCCTCACAGAGGGCTGTTGGGGCTTTGTTGGTGAAAGACTCTGTTCAGTTCTGGGCTTCTCCATTTAAGATGTTGAGGTGCTGGGAAGTGTCCAGCGAAGGGCACTAAGACTGGTGAGGGGCCTGGAGCACAGCCCTGTGAGGAGAGGCTGAGGGAGCTGGGGGTGTGCAGCCTGCAGAAGAGGAGGCTCAGGGCAGACCTCATTGCTGTCTACAGCTACCTGAAGGGAGGTTGTAGCCAGGTGGGGTTGGGCTCTGCTCCCAGGCACCCGGGGACAGAACAAGAGGACAGAGCCTCAAGCTGTTCAGGCAGGTTCAGGCTGGATGTTAGGAGGAAGTTCTTCACAGCAAGAGGGATTGGCATTGGAATGGGCTGCCCAGGGAGGTGGTGGAGTCCCCATCCCTGGAGGTGTTGAAGAGGAGGCTGTGTGAGGCACTTGGTGCCATGGGTTAGTTAATTAGAAGGTGTTAGGTGATAGGTTGGGACTGGATGACCTCAGAGGTCTTTTCCAACCTGGTTTATGCTGTGATTCTGTGACTTCTTCAGTCCCCCCATGTAAGACATTCCTGGCATGCAAAGCAGTGCTGCTGTGCTAGGTGTGTGTGACACAATCACTGCGCCTTTCAGAGGAGTTCGCAGCAGTTGTGTGGAGCTCCCGCAGCCCTGCGTGAGTAGGTAATCAGCACAGCAGTGAGGGCTTGTGTTTGAGTGCAGGCTGGCTGGAGAGGCAGAGCACAGTTTGCAAACGCAGTCCCGTTCCCTGTGCAGCATTTGCTGGGTCCGCAGCGCTGCTGGGAGATGCGGAATGCAGCTCTGTGCGTGCAGCTGATGCTGTGTGCATGTAACAGGTAGGCAGAGGCATGTGTGACACCTCTGCGCCGACACACGCGCTCCGCTCTCCTGCCGCTGCTGCCGGCAGCCGCCGTGAGCATGGGAGCAAGCGGTGGAGGCTGCGGAGCCTGGCAGCTGCCGTCCGGCCCTCGCCCCAGCGGAGGCGGTGGGGCTCGGCCCAGCCACCCTGCGGCCTGCCGGGCGCCTCGGGGATGGGCAGCGCTCAGCGCGAGTGCCAGCGCTACCGCGGGAGAGGGAAGGCAGGTAGGGAAAGAAGGCGGCGGGTGCCCTTGGCATCAGACGGGCCCTGCGCTGAGGCTGGCCTCCTGCTCGGCCCTGAGCTCCTGCAGCCATCGGGCAGGAGTGAGGACCTCTTCGGAAGGCTGCCTTCAGCGGTGCTTAGGCTGCGGAGAGCAGAGGAGCGCTGGAGTCTGTGTGCCGAGCGATGCCAGCCTGACTGCTTTCTAGCATCGGTGGTGCCGGCCGAGGGAGTTTGCTGCATCATCCTTCCCGCTGGTGAGGGCAGGGAAAAGCAGATGGAGCTGCGAGGCGGATCGTAGGTACCAGGGGAGCCGCTCCGCAGGTACCTGCTTGCTGTTGGTGCCCGTGGAGCCAGCAGGGATAGAAGCGAGGCTGATCTCAGCCCGGCGCTGGGTCTCCTGGTCTGCGGCAAGCGCAGAGCGATTAAACCCAGCCGAGTATTTTGTAAGAGGTGACAACTGCTCAGGAGCCAGCGTCGCCTGGGGTCCTCCAGATGACCTCGTCCCAGGTAGCTCTGCTCGGAATCATTTTTCATTAGAAAAGTAGAGTTGGTGTCTGATGATGTCACACTCAGGGGGAGGGCAATCATAATAATTAAAAAACCAGAAACAACGAAAGAAACCCCAAACAGATCCCAACGCAGGGAGGATGCAGCAGAACACAGAGAGGGGCTCCTGTGAGGAAGAGGAAGCAAAAGGTAGAGCCCCTAGAGGGTTCTCTCCCCCGCTGCTGCTGCAACGAGGAAGACTGTCTGCCTTCTGTAAAAGGAGCTGGCCGTGCAATGCATTACACCTCGGGAGGTTAGCCCTCTTCTTTTTCCCTAAGGAAGGCAAGGCTGGGTTGTTTTCCAAGGGGATGCCAGCAGGGATGCTGCGGGAGCGCACAGAGGCGCTGCGCCCTCCGTCCTGCGCCGGCACCGACCCGCACGGGCAGCTGCGGACCTGGAACTTGGCAAGGAGCGAGGAGCAGGTCTGGAGCCAATGCAGGGGGAGAGGAGCAGCCTCAGCTTTTTTAGCAAGTGAATGGGGAGAGGGAGGAGGGTAGTATAGCAGTGATGTCATTTTTAACTAGCTCCTCGCAGAGCCGGGGAGTGAAGTTAGAGGGGAAAGCTGCAGTCTCAGAATGGCTCTCAGCCTTGACTGGAGACTCTAAATGACTGAGGGTCCCCACAATGGTAACGCATTTTCTTTCCTATGCACAACTGCTCTGTTATTTTGGGTCAAGCAAAGGGCATTTCTTCTCTCTCTCTCTCTCTCTCTCTCTCTCTCTCTCTCTTTCTCTCTCTCTGTCTATGTTTTGAGGGTTTAACTTTTGCTCTTGCCTCCTGTTTGTTAAATACCTTGCAGGTTATTTGAAGTTTTGCCTGAGTAGTTGGAGGATTTTTCTCTGATGTGGGAATCTGTGGCATTAGAGGAGAGAGTTTTTAGCATGCAGCATTTCTGCTGCTCGTCAGGAGGGGAGGTGCAGAGGTTGCCAAGCACACAGCTATCTGCATGGGAAATGCACTTTTAAAAATCGCAGGTGGAAAGAAAGGGACTTGGCTGGCATTTGTTGCTGCAAGGGATGGCATCTGGTGTTGCTTGTAAGAGGCAGAAAGACTTCTGGTCACCTAGACAGATAAAAATTAATCTTGCTGTGATGGCAGTGTCTTTGCTTTTGCTTGCCAGGATTTTATCATGAGTGCTTTAGTTCTAGTGGAGCTGGGTAGGGAATGTCAGCAGAAGAGATTGTGGCTGCTTGAGACAGCATATGCATGTGTATTTATCTCTTTGTAGCATGCAGCAGGCACTGGCTTGCTGCTCCCTCCGCTGCACTTGCCCTGTTGCTGTCTCACAGACATCAGTGGGCTGCCAGGCTGCACCATGGCTGGTCGGCAGTACAGGAGCTTGTGCTGCTCACTGCTTCCTGCAGTCAGCAGCAGCAGGCTTGCCATTTTTTTAGATAAATGAGGCTGTCAAGACAGGTCCCTCAAGGGTGAAGTGGCTTAGCCAAAATGGCAGGTGGGGAAGGGCATCCCCAACTTTACGTTTTCAAGTGTTGAGCTGTGAGTCTCACTGCCACAGTGGGGGTTTGTGGGGTTTGCGATGCTGCTCGGTCCAGAGGCAGTGATGCCAAGAGCCCAGCTGGCTCTGGAAGGCTCACAATGTTTGTCTCTGGGCTTCTGTTTGGCAATGCTGAGGCTTGCTTGTCTTCTCACCCAGGAGAACATCCAAGGCAGCCGAGGAAGCCAGCACTCAGTTTTGCTTACTAGGAACTTAGGATGTGCATGTGATAGCCACATCCCTTCTGCTGTAGGCTACCAGGGTAACTGTGAGCTCAGAGATGGGAGAGCTGGTCTTGAGAATACCAATGGGAACATTGTGATACCTTCTGAATGTGAAATGTTCCTCCAGGAGCTTCCTGCTGCTGCTGCTGAAGGCTTGGGAAATCTGTTGCTTCCCTCGAGAGAACTCCCAGCAAGGAGAGCCTGGAAAGAACAAGGCTGTTTTATATCAGCTAGCAGGAAGATGCTGGCAACCATCACAGAGGCCATTTTGAACTTCTCTCCCCCCCTGCCACTTCACCATCGTGCAGGGGGAGAATGAATCTGGTGACTTCTTCCTTCTGCCAGTCCTCCCAGTGTTAGCCTAAGTGTTGAAACGTGTAACTTAGAGCCCAAAGCCAGGCTTTTAAAATGCCACCTTCCTGACAGTGTGGTTTTCACCCAGATGTGTGGGTCTGTGGAGGCAGTGAGCCTAGCAGGTGGAGGGATGGATGGCTAAGAGGCTGCACTGATCTAGTCACCATGGCAGATGGAAGCTTTCCATCTCTCTGGCACCAGGCTGAATCTGCTGCTGTGCACAGGCAACTTGGTTTTCCATGGATTTTAACCTGGCATCCTTCAGCAGCAGAACTCCATGCATTTTAAAGAGGAGGAGAGCAAAGAGCTGTTCAGCTGGAGCCAGCAGCGATTCGTCCCCCTCCTTTGGAGGCAGGAGTTCCTCCTGCCCTTTGCCTGGAGGATTCCAAGGTGCTAGCTCTGCTTTGTCTGTCTCAGCTCATCCGAGGTGAGAAGCTGCAAATTCATGCCACTAGAGATGGAATCTGCTGCCCGAAGAAGGGCAGGGCTGCGTGTGACTGCAGACACTGTGCCTGCTCCTGCAGCCTGCCCCTTTAGGTACCAGCTGACTTTGCTGCATGGAAGGTTAGGAAGCCCTTTTAAGTGCAAAGAGAAATGAAGCACTGAGATGGACACCCTGTGGAGATTATGGGATGTCCTTCTTGCAGGCTTTTTGTGGAAGAAGTAAGAACAAAGTTGGGGTGCACTGGAAGTGCTGAGCCCACTTCAGAGCAGTGAAAATTCACTGTAGGAAGCATCTTCTGTGTCCTGGGGTGACATTTTAGCTGTGTTTCAGGGTTGGGAGAGTCGTGGACCAGACAGTTCCTTCATGGTTCCTTACTGCCCTCCGTTTCTGCTGCAGGATGACTTAGCCCCACTGAGGTTCCAGCACCACAGGGATGAGGCTGCTTTAGTGGCTGACCCCACTCAGCTGCAAACCTGTTCCTGCTACTGTCAGCAAAAGCAGTACTGATGACAATGATGGACATGATTGTTAGGGAAGGGAAACCAGTGCAAGGTTTGCAGTATCTCTCTGGGCTCACGGAGCCTTAGGGCTAATCATTAATGCAGGCCAAGGGTAGAGTCTGGCATCTGGGAAAGAACAACCCTATGGACAGGATAGTCTCAGGCCTGAGCTGTTGGAGAGCAGCACAGGGGAAAGGGAGCTGGGGGTGCTGGTCATGGGCAGAAGGATGCCCATGAGCTGGCAATGTGCTCTTGTGGCCTTGGGCTGCATTAGAAGGGTTATGGTGAGTAGAACCAGAGAGGTTCTCCTGCCCCTCTGCTCTGCACTGCTGAGGCCACATCGGAATCTTGTGTCCAGTTCTGGGCCACTCAGGTCAAGGAGGAGCTCAGGAAGTGGTAGAGAGAGTCCAGGCCAGAGGCAGAGAGCTGCTGCAGGCAGTGAACATCTCCTGTGAGGCCAGGCTGAGGGAGCTGGGGCTGGCAGCTGGCAGCAGAGGAGCCTGAGGGCTGCCCTCAGTGCTGTGCTAAAGATGTGCAGGGCAGTGTCAGGAGGACACAGCCAGGCTGTGCTCAGGGGTGGCCAAGGGCAGCACAAAGGGCACTGGGGGCAAGCTGGAGCAGAGGAGGTGCCAGGGGAACAGGAGGGGAAACTTTTTGCCTGTCAAGGACAATGTTATGTTGTCTAAGGACAACGGAAGCTCCTTGGGAGTGAATTCAAGCCAACAGGGGAGTCCAAAAGCCCTTTCATGGTGCATGCAATGGTGATCAAAGGTACAGAAGAATACAGAGGGCTGACGCTGGGTACCCCAAGCCTCCACAGGAGGTGAAAGATCCACTTTGAAGGGATGAGATAATTCCTGTCCTGGGAAAGGATATTTATGAA
This sequence comes from Semnornis frantzii, assembly GCA_013399775.1. Taxonomy (NCBI): domain Eukaryota; kingdom Metazoa; phylum Chordata; class Aves; order Piciformes; family Ramphastidae; genus Semnornis; species Semnornis frantzii. The sequence goes on along the minus strand of VWYK01091130.1, from coordinate 17,078 downwards.
GGCTGCAGGAGAAGTGCAGATCACTCATTTGGAGTGTGTGCAGCAGGGAGGAGGGAAAGAAAAACTTCCCAGTCCCAGATTTAGCAACGAGTTCAGCTCTGCACGTGTGACCAAGAAACACTAAGGTCAGAGTGCCTGGTTGCCTCGATGCCATTGTCACCCAGGGAATTAGCTTCCCCCCCTGGCATTTCAGCAGGGTAAAACTGAAGTGGGTTTGGACTGCTGTGGTCTGATAAATCGGAAACTAGGTAACCTCCTTGGCTTCTCTTCTGGGCTGTCTCTTCTCCTCTGGGCTCTGTTGGTAGAGCAGGCAGAAGTTATGCTCTTCTGGGATACTTTTTTTAGGCTAAGTGGTTAAGTTTGGAAAAAATCTTTGCGATTGTATTAGCTCTTGGAAGGCGGAAGGGAAACCTCCTCACCAGCAGCTTGTCCTTGGTGATACTGCCCAAAGTGATGAGATTTTCTCCTGTATCCTCATGCCTTTGTAGAGGTTGGCTCTGACTCTGCTGCAGATAGAAGTGAGGTCAAAATATGATAGAGAATCATAGAATGGTCTGGGTTGGAGGGGACGTCCAAAGGGCATCCAGTCCAACCCCCTGCACTCAGCAGGGACATTCTCCTCTAGAGCAGGTTGCTCACAACCTTGACAACCTTAAAGATCTCCAGGGATGGGGCCACAACCACCTCTGCAAGCAAAACGTGCTCCAGTGTTCCACCACCCCCATGATGCAGAACTTGTACCTAAGAACATCATTCACCTCATGCTGATAAGGGTAGGTAACCTTCATGACAGTCTTCATAGAATCAGTCAGGGTTAGAACAGACCACAAGGACCATCCAGCTCCAACCCCCCTGCCATGGGGAGGGACACCTCACACACTAGATCAGGCTGTCCACAGCCTCATCCAGCCTGGCCTNTGTAGCCCCCTTCAGATACTGCAAGGCCACAAGAAGGTCACCTGGGAGCCACCTTCTCTGCAGCCTGCACAGCACCAACTCCCTCAGTCTCTCCTCACAGCAGAGCAGCTCCAGCCCTCTGCTTGCCCTTGTGGCCCTTCTCTGGACACCTTCCAGCACCTCCATAGCCCTCTTGGACCCAGGGACTCCAGACCTGGATGCAGTACTCCAGGTGGGGTCTCAGCAGTGGGGAGCAGAGGGGCAGGATCACTTCCCTTGCTCTGCTGCCCACACTGCTCCTGCTGCAGTCATCTTTGTATGCAGCTGCACATTTCAAATCTCTCCCTTGTCATAGCACCACTACCGTGAGCTGGCATCCGGGGCCTGCATCTTCATGCCCCTGCCTTGTTTACCCCTCACTCTCAGAGCCCACCTTTTGGAGCAGAAGGAAGGTGATGCAGCAGTGTCAGAATATGCAGATTCACATTTCACAGTTGTACCTGGTGATTTCTTTTTTTTTTTGTTATTTTTTGGGGGTGTATTTTTTTAATTTTTTTTTTTTTTTCCTGGCACAGCACAGGCAATCAAAAATTTATCATCCAAATTAGGGACTGTAATTATATTTTGATAAAGATCTGGCAATTCACTGAGAATGAAATGTTAAGGGTTGCCGGGATACAGATGACTCTGGATTATGGGGAAGTGGTTTGCCTGTGGAATGCTAATCAGGCAGGGTTGTTCAGCATCCTTATCTAGACTTTTCCAATAGTGTCTGATAAGGCAGGCAATCAAGAGCTTGTTTCCTTGCTGTTATTCTGGCAGAGTGATTAGAGATAGAGGCTGCCTGTAGTGAATGAAAAGGCGGCAGCTCCACATGGGGGATGTAAGCAAGGAGCCCCTCTTTGCTGGGCTGCTCACCCTGCCCAGCAATATGCCCTCAGGTTTCCTAGGGTCTGGGGGGACGGCAAGGAGCCTTTGTGGGAGGAGTGAAGCCATTGCTGGAAGGAGAGAGCCCTGCCTGAGATGAGTGTTGCTGGGAGCCTCTGTTTTTTTGCACAGTGGGAGTTGGAGGATATCTCAAGCGTGAGAGTGGGATTTGTAGATTGATAGAATGGTCCGGGTTGGAAAGGAATCTCCAAAGCTCATCTATTTCCGACAAGGACACCTCCCACCAGCCCAGGTTGCTCAAGGTCTCACCCAGCCTGGCCCTTGAACACCTGCAGGGAGGTTGTGGAGCACAGAATCACCCCATCTTCGATCATATTGGGTGATTCTGTGCTCCACACCCTCCCTGTGCAACCTGTGCCACCACTCTCACTCAGGAATTTCTTCCTCCACTCTCACTCTGCCCTCCTTCAGCTTCAGTCCATTCCCTCTCATCCTATCACTCCCAGCCCTTGCAAAAAAAAAAAAAAAAAATTAAAAAAATCCCTCCCTGGCTTTCTTGTAGCCCACTTCAGACACTGGCAGGCTGCTCTGAGGTCTCCCTGGAGCCTTCTCTTCTCCAGGCTGCACAGCCCCAACTCGATGATCTTAGAGGTCTTTTCCGACCTGGTTGATTCTGTGATTCAAGTCTCTCAGCCTGTCCCCATAGGGGAGGTTCTGCAGCCCTCTCTGGCCCCACTCCAGCAGGATAACCTCATCCACCAGTGCAGGATGCACTGCAGAGCTGGGGGGAGGTGACAGCTCCGTTCAACCCACAGCTGCCAAGGGTAGATCCTGCAGCTCCTTCCTTGTGCCAGTACAGCAACTGAGTGAAGCTAGACCTCAGCAGTGCAGTCTGATGGAGGAAGAGGAGCTGTGGCACTGCCTCTCTAAGTGCCTGGCCTTCACGTGACACTAATTAGTTATTATGGAGAGTTATTGCTGTTCAATGATGTGGCCTCCTGACAAGGTATTATTTACTGCCTGGGCTGTGCTTGCACTTGCAGAGCTGAGGAACATCCATCTCTGGTGCTCCTTTCTCTGCTTCTATGTGCTATCCATAAGGATTTTTCTGGTGTGCTCTAGCCCTGAGCTCTGCCCCAGACCCAGCTGGCAACCCACACCTATGTTGCATGGGTTTGTGCTGTGCAGCAATGCCACTCTTGTGTTACCATCTGGCTGCAGAATGCCCATCTCAAACACAGGCATGTTAAATCCCAAGCACCAATCCAGGCTGGGCAGTGCCTGTCTGGAGAGCAGCCCTGAGGAGAGGGACTTGGGGATGCTGGTGGGTGAGAAGCTCAACGTGAGCCAGCAGTGTGCACTTGCAGCCCAGAAAGCCAACCAGAGCCAGGGCTGCATCAGGAGAAGTGTGGCCAGCACTCCCCTTCTACTGAGCTCTGGTGAGACCCCACCTGGAGCACTGCATCCAGTTCTGGAGCCCCTGCTGCAAGAGGGATGTGGAGATGCTGGAGTGTGTCCAGAGAAGGGCCACGAGGATGCTCAGAGGGCTGGAGCTGCTCTGCTGTGAGGACAGGCTGAGGAAGTTGGGGCTGTTCTGTCTGGAGAAGAGGAGGCTCCCAGGTGACCTTCTTGTGGCCTTGCAGTATCTGAAGTGGGCTACAAAAAAGCTGGGGAGGGACTTTTTAGGCTCTCAGGTAGTGACAGGACTGGGGGGAATGGAGCAAAGCTGGAAATGGGGAAATTCAGACTGGAGGTGAGGAGGAAGTTGTTCAGCATGAGAGTGGTGAGGGCCTGGAAGGGGTTGCCCAGGGAGGTGGTTGAGGTCCCATCCCTGGAGGTGTTTAATGAGGATGAGGCTCTGGACAGCCTGATCTAGTGTGAGGTTCTGATCTGGAGGGGTTTGAACTGGCTGATCCTTGTGGTCCCTTCCAACCCTGACTGATTCTGTGATTCTAAAGGGAGGGCAGTGAGTGAAGGATCTCTTTTCCCTTGCTCTCAGGCTGTCCCAGACTCCTTCTCCCAGCACCACCCTACCAAAGCCTTTTTCCCAACGTGCCCCCCCCCCCTTTCCTACATCTCAGGGACAGAACAAGAGGACACAGCCTCAAGCCGTACCAGGGCAGCTTTAGGCTGGATGTTAGGAAGAAGTTCTTCACAGCAAAAGTGATTAGCATTAGGATGGGCTGCCCGGGGAGGTGGTGGAGTCCCTGTGCCTGGAGCTGTTGAAGAGGAGGCTGGATGAGGCACTTGGTGCCATGGTTTAGTTAATTAGAAGGTGTTAGGTTGGACTGGATGATCCCAGAGGTCTTTTTCAACCTGTTTAATTCTGTGATCTAACTCCAAATGTAGAGCCAAGCCCACAGGAGTTAATGATCCCCTGTTCAGCAGTGGTTTGGGGAGGTAATTGTAGCACATGATAGCGTTTTTACTGCGGATCAGGACGATTCTGTGACTTTATGGCTTGCTCAATGAAGTGTGAAGCCATCAGCCTGTCCTGTCACAATTTAAAAGACCACAAAGGGTCCTGGTGGTGCTTCAGCCTTATCAGGAGTGCTTCTGCCTGCCTGCTGAACTGTATTCCTCCAGATGTTCTTTCATCATCCGTGGGAAAGGAGCTTGGCTTACAGCAGTGCGGTCTGATGGGTGGGGGAGTGCAGGGGCTCCAGGGGGTGTGGGTTAGTGAGCACTAGGGGAAGGCAGAGTCCACTGCAGACTCTGCAGCTGGAATCAGACAAACGACTGAACCCTTCTGTAACCACAGAATCTTAAGGGCTGGAAGGAACCTCCAGAGCAGCAGCACCCAGGGCAGGGCACACAGGAGCACAGCCAGGGGAGTGTGGAATTCCTGCAGAGAAGGAGAGTCCACAGCCTCTCTGGGCAGCCTGATCCAGGCCTCTGCCACCCTGGAAGAGGCTTTTCAGCATGAGGCATACAGTGCTTAGAGGGTAGCCTCCTCCAGTTCAGCTGGCACAAGCAGTACAGTGCTTGCTTTCTCCTTCTGTAATGTGCATGGACACATGGTGCCAGGCTCAGATAACTCCAAAGCTGCAGAGCTCTGCCCCGGTCCAAACCCTGCTGTTTGCTGTAAGACGGGCCAGAGCAGAGGCTCAGCTGCAGGATCCTTGTCCTCCTTGACCTGAGAGGCCTAGAACTGGACACAATATTCCAGTTGTAACCTCACCAGGGCAGAGCAGAGGAGCAGGAGAACCTCTCTTGACCTGCTCCACCACAGGATGCCCTTGGCCTTCCACGAGGCCACAAAGGCACATTGCTTATGGTCAGTTCAGTCCCCCTCAGCTCACTGTGAGAAGATGGACTGTGCTGAGCCAGCATGCCCCAGCAGCAGCAGGTACTGAGAGAGGTGATGCTGCCTTTACAAGGGAGCAGAATTTCCTCCTCGTAACCAGAGGTGAGCCTGTGAAGCTATTTAAAGCACCTTCAAACAGGGAATATATTTAATGGCAAAGGAAAAGAGCAAATTTGAGTCCCAGAGAAGCAAGCTAAGCAAGGCATAAGGTGGCTTTTAACTCAGAAAGTGAGGCACTGTCCAAGAAACCAAGGAGTGACATTAGTTTTGATGCAGAGAGGAGGAAACATGCCCAGAAACATAGCACAGCAAGACAGGACAGGTGTCGAGCTGTGCTGTCGCTACTCTGTCCTTTCTGAGTCAGGGCTCTGCCTGACTTCTCTGGGCCCTTGGGCTATACCACTACACCAGGCTTGGCCCTAAGTACCTCCCTCCCACTTCACTGCCTCTTCCTTTCCCTCCTCTCTCCTTTCTGAGTGGATTTCCCAAGCAGTGTTAAAAACAGAAGCGCTGGCAGAGGTGCCAGACTGCTCAGGAGGCTGAACCGCTCTGCAGGCTGAGCAGCCACAGGCAGGCAGCCCCCACGGAGAGACCCCCAGCCCTGGCTGGCAAGATGCTGTCTTGGCGGGGGTGGGAGGTGGCAATCAGGCTTCACATCTCCTCAGCTCCTGTAGCATCTGCCAGCACGGGGGTGGGGAGGGGGAGCCACAGCAGCCAACTTACTTTATCATATGGATATTGCTCCTGAAGTTGGAGTCGCTTTAGATGCAAACACAGAGCAGCTCACAGCCATCTGCTTATTTTCTGGGTGCTGGCTAAAGTGTGGTGAGGGTGTTACAGAGAGTATGGAAACAAGCTCCTACCTCTGCCACTCAGCTTGGGCTGAAATCAAATGGGGAAAAAAAAAAAAAAAAACAGGAGTTGGACCAGGATAGGTTGGGGACTGAGCTGCTGGAGAGCAGCACAGGGAAAAGGGACATGGGAGTGCTGGTCATGGGCAGAAGCATGCCCAAGAACCAACAATGTGCCCTTGTAGCCAAGTAGGCCAAGGGCATCCTGGGGTACATTAGAAGGGCTGCAGTGAGTAGGACCAGAGAGGTTCTCCTGCCCCTCTGCTCTGACATTGGTGAGGCCACAGCTGGAATCTTGTGTCCAGTTCTGGACCCCTCACCTCAAGTTGCTCAGGGCAGTGGTGGACAGAGTCCAGCCCAGAGGCACAGAACTCTGCAGGCAGTGAACATCTCCTGTGAGGCCAGGCTGAGGGAGCTGGGGCTGGCAGCAGAGGAGCCTGAGGGCTGCCCTCAGTGCTGTGCTAAAGATGTGCAGGGCAGTGTCAGGAGGATGCAGCCAGGCTGTGCTCAGGGGTGGCCAAGGGCAGCACAAGGGGCACTGGGGGCAAGCTGGAGCAGAGGAGGTGCCAGGGGAACAGGAGGGGAAGCTTTTTGCCTGTGGGGGTGTCAGAGGCCTGGAGCAGGCTGCCCAGAGAGGCTGTGGAGTCTCCTTGTCTGCAGGCATTGCCAACCCCCCTGGTACTGAGCTGGATGCTTTCTGGAGCTCCCTTCCAGCCCCTGGCACTCTGTGGTTCTGTGGTTTGCTGTTGCTGTGCACATTTCATGCTGGGCTTTCCCTACAGCCTGTGCTGCCCTTCCAGAACAGTGACTTGGTCTTTACCTGGGGGAACCACTCCAGCAACCAATAAGATGAAGCAGTAGGGACGTAAGGCATTTTTTTAACAAGCTATCATCTTGACTGAAGGGCAGGTCAGCAGTAAGCAGAACACTGTCACCCACTCATGGCCTTCTGATGCCCTCTGTGAAATAAGTTGGTGCCCTCAATCTGCCATCCAAGAGACAGATGCATGTATCACAGCACTGCCAGCATAATTGATGCTAAATGCCACTCCTGAGAGCCAAAGAGATTGATGGAGGTGAAGAGCTTTGATGGAAGTTGGACTTTATGGCCATTTCAAAGGGGGGG
>VWYK01091128.1:4998-15647 GCA_013399775.1 Semnornis frantzii | reverse complement strand
GAGACACTGGCACAGGTTGCGAACAACTTCCAGGGAAGTGTTGAAAGCCAGGCTGGATGAGGCCTTGAGCAATTTGGGCTAGTGAGAGGCATCCCTACCCATGGCAGGGGGGTTGGGATCATCTTTAAGGTCCCTTCCACCCATCCATGAATAATTGCTCTGTGGCTGTTGTGCAAAGCAAGGTTTTACCATCAGAGTGATGTTACTCAGAGTTTTCCCTGTGTTGCTAGGGAATTCTGTGAACCACCCAGATCAAACCACAGAAAAGCACTTCAACAGCAGCGACAAAATTTCCTCACCACAATACCGAGTGAACCTGGTCTAATTATTCTATAAACACACTTTGATTTGTTTACTTCAGTGTCAAATTAACTCCAAATATGTACCAACAGCCCCTGATTTGCTATGGTATACAATACTACAATGAAAGCAGTCACTGGCAGTATGTGTAAATCTACCTCCTCTGTGAACCACTTCGTTTCTGAGAGCAGCTCTGCCCTGCACTGCGAACACTAAGCAGGGAAACACACATGCAACTTATTTGGAAGAAAATTATGCTCAATGAATTTTGCTGTGATCCAGCATATTGCAGCTCCCTTTTATTTTTCCTTGCACACAGCAGAAGTAGTAAGTTTTAAGAAGATTGATAATTCATGGCTTAGAGAAGTAAATTATAATCTCACTGGGGAAAAAAACACAAAAGCCAAACTAACCTCATCTCCATCCATGCAATCGCCCTGGATCAGGAGATTGTGCTACTCCACAAGAGTATAAGTGATCCTTCTCTGGCAGGGGCATTGGACTAGATGACCTTCTGAGGTCCCTTCCAATCCCGACCATTCTGTGAAAGGCAGGACTTAGACATTTACAACCAATATAATCAAACTGAGACAACATCAAACTGTTCTGAGCAGCTGCTCAAACTCGAGAGCAAATCCTGGAGGGATGCCCTGAAGAAACAAATGATTGCACTGCATTTTGCACGTCATACTGTGTTTGGCTGAGCTGCCGTCTAAGGAAAATAACTTCCAAGATCACTTGGATGTGGAATTTTCGTTCTTCATAGGGAGCACTTTTTCTGGGGAGTCCTGTGAGGTTACTGCACAGCAGGATTGGTGGCAGTAGCAAGGTAGGCACTGAAGTCAGACACTGCTCTGCACAACTAACTTTTAAGAGGCTTGTGATATGCTTGCCACAAGTTGGAAACCCTGGCATGTTTCAAATTCATTTCACAGAACAGGATCTCCAACTGGTTTACAAGCTGTACAGACAGCTCAGAAGCCCACCCACTAAAATAAGGCCAGCTCGGGACAGGACAAGGCCACCAAATGGCATCTGTACAACTAAATAAGATAATTAGGCAGGAAAAAAGCAAGCAGGTTGGTCCATATTCTGCCAGAGCCAGCTGTTTCTGCTCATTTGTCCACACAGTGCTGAAAAGAGTGACAATATCCAGTGGAACAATTCCCCTTTCAGCGAGCAAGGAGTTAATGTCTTTCTCACAAAGATCATGTGTATGAAAAGCAAAGAAGGCAGTAGCAGGGACCTGAGACTCATCCCAGAAACCAGAGGACTTGTAAAGAAAGCCTCAGTAATGAGAGATCTCTCTCAGAGTCTCTTGGTAGAGATCTAGCAAAATTCCTCCCCCCATCATAAAGTTCGGTGGTTTCAGTAAGCAGACAGAAGGCTATAATCACAGGATCATAAGATGTCAGGGGCTGGAGGGGACCTCTGGAGAGCCTCCAGTCCAACCCTCTGCCAGAGCTGGACCAGAGAATCTAGCACAGGTCACACAGGAACACATCCAGACAGGACTGGAAAGGTTCCAGAGAAGGAGACTCCACAATCTCTCTGGGCAGCCTGTGCCAGTGCTCTGGGACCCTTACAGTCAAGAAGTTCTTCCTCATATTGAAGTGGAGCTTCCTGTGCTGCAGTTTCCATGCCCAGCCCCTTGTGCTGTCCCAGGGCACAGGTGAGCAGAGGCCATCCCTTCCTTCCTTATCCCCAGCCCTCAGCTATTGATAGACATAGCTCAGACACAGATCACCTCTCAGCCTTCTCCTCTTCAGCTTAAGCAGCCCCAGGGCTCTCAGCAGGCAGTGTTCCACACCGCAATTTCTTCAAGGTACCAAACACCCGTTCTGGAAATACCAAGGCCTGCGGTGTGGTGGAACAGCTGCATCTCCATTCCCTGATCTTCACAACTGGAGACCTTCAGCAGGTCTGTGTGAGATACTGACTCACAGACACATCCCTGTAGCTCCCTACCACAGCTTTCCTGCCACAGAGGCTGTAGCTGTATACCGATCTGTTCACACAAGCTGCAACAAAGAGCAGAACAGTTCTGCTGCAGTAACTGAAATGTCAAAATACTGCAGAAGAACACTGGAAGTTTGGGCATCCTGCAGGCATTTTACCTATGTCACCCTCCAAGGGATCCTCCCAGGGTTTCTCAGAACAAGACAGACTCTATTGTGGCAATATTTAGAGTGGGGTGAAATATTCCGCGAGACCTTCTAGTAGTCTTCCAGTATCTGAAGGGGGCCTACAGGAAGGTTGGGGAGGGACTATTTACAAGGTCTTGTAATGACAGGACACGGGGCAATGGGTTTCAATGGCAGAGGGAGATTTAGACTGGATGTTAGGAGAAAGTTCTTTGCAGGGAGGGTGGTGAGACACTGGCACAGGTTGCCCAGGGAGGCTGCAGCTGCTCCCTCCCTGGAGGGGTTCAAGGTCAGGTTGGAGGAGTCCTGGAGTGACCTGTGCTAGTGGGAGGTGTCCCTGCTTATGGCAGGGAGTTGGAACTAGATGATCCTCGAGGTCTCTTCCAACCTTACCATTCTATGATTCGGGAGAACCAGGATGGTGGTACAGCTGATGACCTCTGGCATGGAAAAAGTGACAATAAACACAGGGATTCTAGGCTAAAGCACTCAAGAAGCAAGATGTGAAAAAGCCACATGAAGAGTTGCATTTTCCTCTGGGACATAGAAACAGCTCAGCAAAGCCTCCCCACTTGCCTTTAGCCTCAAAGACTGGTGAGGAAATTAAGGAAATTAACTAGAAGAATGCAGAGGATTTGCCACTACCATACAAGGTCAGAGCCCCAGCACTTACACTGGCAGTGTTCAGCTTGCTTCAACCCTCTGGTGTCTAACATGAACACTTCATGAGGGGGTCTCATTCCTGTTCTCATGGCAAAAAAAAAAAAAAAATTATGGAGCCCAAGGTGAATCTTCCCAGGAGCGAGTTTTGCCCACTGCCCCTTGCCTTCTCCATGCGACTCCTTGCGCAAAGGGAGTCTCCATCCTCCTGGTAGCCACCCTTTATGTACTAGTCCATGGTTGGACCAGATGACCCTTGGGGTACTTGGAGCAAAACTGGAAGTGGGTAAATTCAGACTGGATGTTGGGAAGTTCTTCACCATGGGAGTGGTGAGAGTGCAACAGGTTGCCCAGGGAGGTGGTGGAAGCCTCACCCCTAGAAGTCTTTAAGGCCAGGCTGGATGTGGCCCTGAGCAACTTGATCTAGTGTGAGGTGTCCCTGCCCATGGCAGGACGGTTGGAACTAGATGATCCTTGTGGTCCCTTCCAGCCCTGACAATCCTATGATTCCTTTCCAACCTAGCATAGTGTGATGGTGATTCTGTTCTGCTATGGGAAGCTTTGCCTTCCCAGAGATGCCAGGAACTGGCTAGTGTGAGAAGGACTTGGTTTTAGGATACCAGCATGTATGCAGTGTATCATTTCTCCAGAGTTCCCAGCAGGGCACCTCAAACAGCACCCAGAGACACAAGGACTCACGCCCCTTAAAGAACTAAAACCTCCAGGAAGAAGATTCTGGATTCACAAAAATTAAGCTGAAACAATCTAGGGACTCACAGAGAGCTTAGAGTTTAAATGTTTGAGGTAGAAATTAGCAATGAAGTTATGGAAATTAGGGGTTATTACTCCAAAGCCTCTACTTAAAGTATAATGTTCTTGGCAGAGAAATATACAAGGTAATAAACTGCATTAGTAGGTGATTATATTCCTGAAGCAAAAGGTGCTGTGGTGGCTGAGTAACCACAAACACCATTGTGCAAGGGCAGGATAAGGGCCATGATACTGCGTCTTCCAAAAATACTTCATGCACAGGACATGGTTCAGCCCCACACTTGGTAGCATTAGAGAATGGTTGGATTCAATGACCTCAATGGTCTTGTCAAGCAAAATGATCCCAGGACTCAAAAGTCATCCCACCTCTACCATTAACCCCTCTCTAGCTCATTTCATTTCCAAGGGTGTTACCAAATGTCTCTCTGTAGCATTGGTTGCATGGCTGCATGGCTGCAAAGATTGAAGGGCAGGGCTGATGTGGGTCTGGCATTTTTTACCCCAGTCAGCTTCAACTTGTGACAGAGACCTTCAAACTCAGCTTTTGAAGAACATCAAGAACTGCTTCATTAAGTGAGAGCAGCAACACTCACAGCAGAAACACTGCACTGAGTGATATGGTTTCCCACATAGAATCAGAGACCTGTTGAGGTGGAAAGAGACCTTTGAGATCATCCAGTCCAAGTGCTCACCTAGAGCTCACGGTCTTGTACCACTACCGCTAAGCCATGTCCCTCAGTATCACATCCATCTGTTTTTTAAGTCCCCCCCAGGGGCGGTGACTCCACCACCTCCCTGGGCAGTTTGTTCCAAAATTTGACCATTTTTTTGTGAAGAATTTTTCCTAATGTCACACAGAACCTTAGAGGTTGGAGGGGACCTCCAGAGATCATCCAGCCCAACCTCCATGCCATGGCAGCATCCCCTAGGGTAGTTCACACAGGAATGCATCCAGGTGGGGTTGGAAAGTCTCCAGAGAAGGACACTCCACAACCTCTCTGGGCAGCCTGCTCCAGGGCTCTGTCACCCTCACTGCAAAGAAGTTTCTCCTCATGTTGAGCTGAAATCTTCTCTGTTCCAGTTTGTAGCTGCTGCTCCTTGTCTCACCAAAAAGAGACTGGCCACATCCACTTGACACCCACCCCTCAGATATTTATAGGCATTGATGAGATCTCCTCTCAGTCTTCTCCAGACTAAACGGCCCCTGGGGGCTCAGTCTCTTCTCACAGGGCAGATGCTCAAGTCCCCCAAACATCCTTTATTTCTCTACTGAACTCTCTCCAGGAGGTCCCTGTCTCACTTGAACTGGAGAACCCATATCTGGACACAGTATTTGAGGTGCAGTCTCAGCAGGGCAGAGGAGAGGGGGAGAACCTCCCCAGTCCTGCAAGCCACACTTTTCCTGATCCACCCCAGCGTAACATTGGCTCTCTTGGCCACAAGAGCACATTGCTGCTCTGTGCAGAACCTGCTGCTCAACCTGAACTTGAGTGTTTTCTCTTATGCTGTGACTTGTTGCACGTGAGAAGAGACAAACCCCCATCACTCTCCAAACTCCTTTGAGACAGTCTCTCCTCTCCTGTACCAACTAAGGATATAATTTGAGATCCTAGACATTCCTTTTCATACTCATAAATGTTCATTTTCAGATCTGTGGGGGTGGTAGGTGACCTATCTGCTGGATTGCAATTCAGAGTACAATCTAGAATTTTAAAGGACCTAATTCTGCAGACTCTGCAGAATTAATTACTCTGCTGTAAACACTCTGGTATTTGTGCATTTCTAGGATGGGACATCTGCTACCTCGCTGGGTTTCAGTGTTTCACCACCCTTGGTGTAAATCTTCTTTAGTCTAAAAATCTCCCCTCTATTAGTTTAAAACCACTATTCCTTGTCCTACCACGATATGCCCTGCTGAAGGACTGACCCCATCTTACAAGGTGACACCAAGGTCTCCTCAGAGCCTTCTCCAGGTTCAACCACTCAGTCTCTCAGCCTGTGTTCAGAGATGTTCTACCTCTCCAATTAACAGATACACTGATTCCCACTCTTTGCTTTTTTGAAATGTGCCCTTCAAAAGGCTAATTCTTCATCTTTTATTTACTAATTATTTCTGAAGGTGAATCAGGAGCTACACTGTTCTCTTAGCAGACCAGAAGCCTTCCCTATACCCAAGCACCCCACAGTAGCTGTTGCAGAAGAACAGCAGACTGCTGTTAGTTTGGGCTCTAACTCTTAGTGGCTTCTCCAAAAACTCTACACCAAAGCAGTAAAGTTATTGCTCCAGAAGGTAAATTGAAACTTTCCCTCCTGTTCCTGCAGGAGCCTTTCATTCTTGGACGGTTCTGCTTAATGGACCAACATTAATACATTAAGTTCACCCTGCCCTAGAGAGGAAAACCCAATAGCAGACAGATGCCTGGTAAGAACAAGGGCTAGTAAGAGATGGGAATTGAAGTTCTGGAGATCTTTTCCCACACTGCACAAATTTCCTGGGCAGTTTTAGACAAGTCACTTGATCCCTGTGACCTGGGGTCCAGGCCTGTTAGTCAGGTCCACATCACCATACTCTTCCAACATGCCTCACTTGAGATGGCTGGGGTGGGGAGTGCAGGGATCAACAGGTTTTGTGTGACAGCACAACCAGCATAAACTCCACAAGTCTGCAGCAAGAGTCCTATACCCAGATAGGACAAGCACCTAAGAAGATTCTCATCAGCCAATATCTGTACTCACCTGTCTGAAGCACATCCCACCCACAGGCAGCAGCTTATAGAACCATCGAGATTGGAGAAGACCTCCAAGATCACACAGTCCAACTGAAACCCGACTGCCATGACCACTGAACCATATGCTGAAGCGCCACACACATTTCTTGAACACCTCCAGGGATGGCAACTCCACCACCTCCCTGAGCAGTCTGTTCTGACACTCTTTCAGTAATTTTCCCTAATATCCAACCTAAAGCTCCCCTGGCACAACTTAAGCCAATCTCCTCTCAGCCTATTACCAGTTACTTGGGAGAAGAGACCAACACCAACCTCACTCCAGCCTCCTTTCAGGGAGCTGTGGAGAGCAATGTCATCCCCCCTCAGCCTTCTCGGCTCCTGACCAAACACCTCCAGCTCCTTCAGCCACTCCTCATACAACACCCTCCAAAGCCCTCTCCAGCTCCCTTGCTCTGCTCAGGACACTGTCGCACCTCAATGTCTTTCTTATGCTGTGGTGCCCAGAAGTCAGCACAACACTCAAGCTGCAGCCTCACTAGGGCCAAGTACAGGGGCACCATCACTGCCCTACTCCTGATGGGCACACTGGTTTTGATAGAGGCCAGAAGGCTGTTGACCTTATTGTCCACTTTGGCATACTGCTGGCTCATGTTCAATCAGCCATGCATCAGCACTCCCAGATCCTTTTCCATCCCCAAGCCTGTGGTGGTGTTTGGGGCTGTTGTGACCCAAGTGTAGGACCCAGTACTCAGTCTTGTTATCAGAAGCTCTCCCCAAGTCTGCATCCAGTCACAGAACTAACCAGGTTAGAAAAGACCTCCCAGATCATTGAGTCCAACCTATCACTCAACACCTTCTCACTAACTAAACCATGGCACCAAATGACTCATCCAGCCTCCTTTCAAACACCTCCAGGGATGGTGACTCCACCACCTCCCCAGGTAGGGCATTCCAATGCCAATCACTCTTGCTAGGAAGAGCTTCTTCCTAACACCCAGCCTGAACCTGCCCTGGTGCAGCCTGAGGCAGTGTCCTCTGTTCTGTCACTGGCTGCTTGGGAGACAAGACCAACCACCCCTGGCTACAACCTCCCTTCAGGTAGTTGTAGAGAGTCAAGTCAGACTGCTCAGCTCAAATCATCTGCTGAAGTTCGCAGTGTTCATCTTGTCCTCCAGTGACTGTTTGACCCTTGCCTTCCTATTCCACTGCAACCTGAAACTGCTATACCTATTATAGCCATCTGTACTCTCCTGCTTTTTCCCAATACAAAACACAACTTCTCCTGTCTGCTGCCAAATCCTCCTTGCCTCCAAACATGCATTCAGCCTACCCCACTCACTAGTCTCCTCAGTTTGGCAATGCTCCAAGCCTGAAAACACTTCAGTGAGGCAAGCTTCAAGCATTCCCCTCACTGGAGCTTTGCCATCCAAGTAGCTGCTAGGTACAAACAAGCCTTGAAACTCTACAGGACAGAAAAGGAGTAAAGGAGAGGCACTGCAAACTCCTCCAAGGCATTTTCTTCATATCCTCAAGGGATGAAATCATTCTGCTGGAAATGGCCTCCTCAGCACTTCAGAGAAGTTGGTTTTCTCAGTTGTCATTTGTTAACCCAATCATCAATGAACTGATCATAGGCACTGCTCCCACTTTAACCCGATCCATCTTGCTTCACCTTTAATTGATTGGAGACAATCCTGCAACAGTTTGAGTTGGAAGGGACCTGCGAAGTTCATCCAAGTCCAACTCTCCTGCAAGCCAGCAGGGACACTCCTCACTAGAGCAGGCTGCTCAGAGCCTTGGTGAGCCTGACCTTCACTATCTCCAGGGATACCTCCCCTGACAACCTGTTGCAGCATTCCAGTATCCTCATGGTGCAGAATTAGGTCCTAATATCTAATCTGAATCTGCTCTTCTAATTTCAAACCATTGCCACACATCCTATCACTGCAGGCCTCTGCAAACAGTCCCTCCACAGCCTTCTTGCAGCCCCCTTCTGGCACTGGAAGGCTGCTGTTAGGTCTCCCCAGAGCCTTCTCTTCTCCAGGCTGAGAAGAGATGAGACAACACACAAGACACCTTTTGCAGGCAGAGCTGTAACACTGAGAAAAAAAAAACACTGAGAAAAAAAATACCATCTCATTTATTTTCAGCTCTCACAGCTGCTTGCAAAGCCTTGGCCACAACTGCAGCATTAAGGCAGAAGCATTCCCACTACAAAGACCCGAGTGGGTCCCAACACCACGAGCCCACATTTTCACCTACAAATGGGTTTCCAGACCTTCACGCCTCAATCTGATGCACCTCCCCTATCTAGAAGCTGTAAAGAAGCAAAGATAAATGCAAAGCAGACCTGCAGAATTAGCAATATAAGAGTCTAGGATGGCTTCCACACCTTTAATTTTTAACTTCTTTGTTTCCTAGCCTTCAGAGCCCACACAAAGAAATTTGCCCTTGTGAATAAGCATAACTGAAGACACTTTGTGCCTGCCTTTGTTAATATCCAACCCAAAGATAATTCTAAGTTTCTTCTAAAGTCTTGTTTGTCCTCTTTCTGTGGGGTCTTCTCTATCTCTTCATACACCCACACATCTGCATGCAGTCCATATCTAGACCTAAACTGTAGCAGTCACTCTACCACCTGATGAGCCCTCACCAGCAGAGAAGGGAAATTAGAAAAATGAAAAAAAGGTCCCCATATTCAAATAAAAATGGATTTAACTAAACAACCAAATGAATCCCCAGGCCAAGACAAGATACATAAAGCTATATTTGCCCAGTAAATGTGCAGCAGTCACAGTATCTTGAGGAGTGGCAGTCCTTCAGAGCAGGGCCCATACAGAAGGTTCTAGCAAGAGCTGTCTTTGCTTGCAACTTGCCCCTTTATACTGAATGTGATGCTGATGGTCTGGGATACAGCTGCTGCCAATTCAGGTCAGCTGTGCTGGCTAACTCAGAATTGCTGATGGCTTCCAGTCCATGGCTGCCCTGGGATCCTGTCCCAGCAAACCCAGGGCAACACACAAGGTAAAACCAGTTGCAGTGCTAGCTGTGTTGCCAAGCTCTTGTGTCTGCATTTGGTGTGTCAGACACCTCATGGAGTGCTGCAGCCCGCCTCTGAAGGCTTTGAATTGCTGCATATTGGTCATAAGCAAGTACATTTCTTCTGGATCCCTCCACACTCACAGAGCCCTCCTGCTCCTCCCTTCATCATGCAAAGTGACCAAATATGTGCTGCATCACCTCAAGGTAAAATAAAAGAGAAGATATCACAGTTCTTTCTGGTTTTTCCTGAGACCAGATGCATTTGTGACACAGAAAGGTGGAAATATTTAGTGGAAAGTTATTTAAAATATTAAGCTTCTTACCATGGTAAAGAAGCTTCTGTGACTTTCTCCTTGCTTCACCCTGACATCTTCCTCCTCAAACAGCATACTCCATTGCTATGAATGTTGTGGGCACTAACATACCTTCCAAATCACCTGGTGCAAACAGAGAGAAGTCCTAAAAATAACTCAATGTGTTCAACCTCACTGAAGAGTTGTTGGGAGAATTGCAGCCAGTGGTTGTCCTGAGACTCAGAGAGTTAAAAGAAAAAGCCACTGCCACCAGTAATAGGTAAGGATTTCTGTTTCTGCACCTTCCATGCAGCAATTTGTAGTTGACAGGATCTGACAAGCATCCCACCAGAAAAAAAAAATTACTTCCACAGATAAGCTTTGAACCCCTGGGATCATCGAGGCAGGGATGGGGACATGTGGGGGGGGGGGAAGGGGGACTGCAGGAAGTTCTGCTCATTGAATCACAGAAAAAAAGTTGGCAAAGCCCTTCAGGATCACCAAGTCCAACCTATAATCCACACTCTACAAGATTCAACTTAAACCATATCCCCAAGCACCACATCCAAACCATCCTTAAACACATCCAGGGTGGGTGACTCCACCACTTCCCTGGGCAGCACACGCCAGTGCCTGACCATTTTGTCCATGAAAAACTTTTTCCTAATGTCCAACCTAAACCTCCCCAGTCTCAGCTTGAGGCCATTCCC
>VWYK01091124.1:13211-25742 GCA_013399775.1 Semnornis frantzii | reverse complement strand
GAGCTGGAGGGGCCCAGAACTGGGGTTCAAACTCACTTCTGAGAAAATACCAGCTCAAACGCCCCAGCTCAGCAAACAGGGCAAGCAAAACACCATCTCCTGGTAGATAGTGGCCAAGCTGGCCTGTATATGCCCAGCATTCTAGCTTAGAGACTGTGTTAACATAGTGTCCTGCAAAATTGGCCTGAGGATCATCTCTTGGTGCTCCTTCAAATCCCAGTTGAGCCCATCACAACTTTAGCTGAGTTGTGTGTTTCATGGATGGACATTTTATCGTGCACAGGGAGGAGCAGAGGAGGAGAGAAAGTCAATGGGAAGAGTTATTTAGCTTTAGGAAAATTTAGTTTACTTAGAAATTTATCTTTCGTTTCCCTGAATCAGGAATTAATGAGCCTGCATTACTCTCTTTGTTTAGATGTTTTGCATTCTGCTTTGCCAAGGGGATGGTGGCCTACAGCAAGGACTAGATAAACAAACACTTGTTGATGGAGACTTGGAGCACGATTGAAAACCTATGGACACAAACCAGCTAGAGACAGGCCAGTCCCAAGTTGGTGAACAGCTATGAGACACACATGCAAAAAACCTCAATACTCGTCTTTCACTTAGCATGATCCCCACCATCGAGTTCCCAACAACAGATCCTACCTGGAGCATGTTCCTGCGGGCTCACGTTGCAAAGGCTGTCAACACAGCCTCCTCTGACAGCAGGGCTTGGGGACAGGCTGTCCTTGCTCTGGGAGTGAGCAGCTCCTGTGAGCCCCAACTCTGGCCCTTTCTCTCTCCTACCCAGTCCCTCAGAGAGATGATACAGCAAAAACCTGGCTCCCACCAGCTGCTGTTACAGCCAGAGAACTCAGAGGTTTCTCTTGGCTTGCTGGCTGACTTGTGTAACCAGGGTGAGGTGGTGTGGGGAGCACGAAGGATGACAGACTGGATCCGCAGTGCTGGGGAGAGATGAAGGGGAGCTTAGCTGTCTTTTACTGGGTGTGAAAAACATAATTAACAGTTTGGAGTCACTATGGCGGACAAAGGCTGGGTTATGCAAAAACAGTGACTGTACTGAGAGAGCCTGGGGTCGCCTCTGTAGGCAAGGACACAAGGGAGCCTTGAACCACCCACTCGTGTACAGGTTTCCTTCCTCTTCCTCAAAAGCAGCATGGTTCTCCCTCATCTACAGCATTCCCTGTTGGTTTAAAGTCCAGCTTCTCACACAGGTGCCCATCGGGGCATTATGGGTACTTTGAATAGTGGTGACTTCAATGCTATCTTTATGCCATTTCCCTACAGCCACAGGCAGGAATCAAATTGCTTTTACTTTTTTAAAGGATGTCAGGGGTTGGAAGGGACCCAAAGAGATCATCGAGTACAACCTCCCTGCCAGAGCAGGACCATGCAATCTAGATCAGGTCACACAGGAACACATCTAGCCAGGCCTTGAAAGTCTCCAGAGACGGAGACTCCACAACTTCTCTGGGGAGCCTATGCCAGTGCTCTGTGACTCTTAGAGTAAAGAGGTTCCCCCTTTTGTTGAGGTGGAACACCTTGTGCTGNAATCCCCAGGTCCCTCAGCCTCTCCTCATCAGGCAGTGCTCCAGTCCCCTGATCATCCTCGTAGCCCTGTGCTGGACTCTCTCTAGCAGATCCCTGCCCCTCTTAAACTGTGGAGCCCAAAACTGAACGCAGGTTTTATGCTGCCCAGTAGTGCTGACTCCTCATAAGCCAGGCACTTGAGTTGCTTGACAGAGACAGGCAGCACTTACTCAGGCAAACAACATCAGCTTCTTGTGACAGCTAGATCCCATACTGCCTGCCAGAATTTGCTATGTTTCTGCTGAAACCAAGACCTTTAGTGTCCTTTTATTGTGACCACATCAGTTTGTGCTCACTCTTTGTAGCGTTGGGTACCAAACCGTAATGTTACGATAGCCCCTTGATGCACATAATTCAGCAGAAGCATAACTGCATGTTAGTCATGCCTGGATAGTATTAAACTTTCATTACCAAACAGAGTAAATCTTTAGGACTGCACATCTAAAAGGGGAACTACTTCAACCCCACACAACATTTTCTTATGCAAACACTGCAGTCTACCTGTGACACTTAAGGTTAAAGTATACTGAAGAGTATTCAAAATCCTTTGGTGCCTAAACCACTTACAAGATAATTGAATGAAATATTAAAATTCTCACTGAAATCTGGTTTCTCTCACACACACCCTTTTTTTTCCCTCCTGATATCACATTAGTCACTGTTTTAGCCTGTAGATGTGTTAGGCCTGAACTTTAAGCCATGTCAAGCAGAATTCTGACCTACTTATGAACACATATGGCCACACAAGGGGGGTTTTGCATGTAAAGCAATGTTTGCTAGCTCAACCTATCAACATCTAAAACATTTGGGCCACCAACTTAATCCTCACTTTACCATAAAGCGGGAAATACAGCTTCAGATTGCATTTAAAAAACACATAACACCCTTGGTATTCACATTGCAATTTGGCTTCTTTGCCCTTGTCTGCCATCACACAAGAGGTTAAACTCAAGGCACTCATTTAAACCCTCTGACTTCCCTGTGATTTGTGATGTGCTGAACAATTCAACCCCCTGATGTGCCAGCTGAGCATGGATGCACTCTATGAGCAATCATGTTGTTACTACTGGTTAGTGCATACTTGTTATCCAGGTAAAGAAGTAGAAAGCAGTGACTCGACAACACCACTTTGAAACTGTTCTCTGTTTTATCAATACTTCAGAGGCACTTTAATTAACCACTGATTCATTCATCATATTCTTGAATTTGGAGTCTTTCTCCAGACATGTTCTTTCATAATTATTAAACATGTTATTCTTCTCTGCAGATAGAGTTTTCAGCTGTGCACATATCACATAAGGATAGATTTATGCCCCAGAAGATCTACCCAGAGAGAAAGCCTTCGAATCTATCAGCCCCCTTCAGAGATAAGAGGTCAGGCTTTTGGCTGGTCCACAGGCACTATAATTTACAGGCACCTCAGGGCAAGGAAACCCTCACAAAAGTCACTTCCCTCCTAGTTTTTCTTAGATGAAGCTATCTGATTTAATCCTAGTTGTTGGAGGTTTTCTGGGGAGGAGGGAGTAGGAAATCACACCATAATGAAGCTTAGCATTCTGGGCTTCAAGCTAGAGGCAGTTTTGAACCTCAGAGGAGCAGACATTTCTACATAAATCTTAGGTGAAAAGACTGGGAAAAAACATTCATTTTGACCTACACATCAGGGATCAAAGCAAGATATTTAGAAGTTGGAGTCATTCACCACTATAACTCAAACTGGAAGTCATTTTCTTTGAGCAGATGACACATGCTCCCCCATGTCCTGTACTTTGGACTGAAGCAGTGCCAGGATTCACCCCTTCGGCCCACACAGAGAATGCCCTGCTCCACCCTCAGAGAGAAAAAGATCTCTCATTAGATTATGGGTCTTAAAATAAAGTAAAAATTAAATAAAACAATTTATCCAGTTTGGACATTTTGTGCCACGATGCCACTGACAATATTTTCCCCCCAAAGCTTTATTTGGCAAAGTAATCTATTTTCCAACATGGACCTGGCACCCTGGGTGCATCCAGAGGGGATGTAAACAAGCCAGGTTTTTCAGATTTGCCAATTAGCTGCTGCACAGGTGCATGTAACATTTGCAGAATGATTTCCCAACATGTATATTTGTCCTGGGAGTCTTAATGGCCCTGTGGTGCAGAGTGATTTGTAGCAGAGGCGTGTGTGGTGTGTTCATGTTACCTGTCCAAAGAGGCTGTGGCATGCACCAAGTATCGCTTCTCAGGCTGGTTTTCTTTTAGCCTTCTTTACTGAAAACAGAAAGAAAAATGAATCACAGAATCATAGAATGTCAGGGGCTGGAAGGGACCTCGAAAGCTCATCCAGTCCAACTCCCCTGCCAGAGCAGGATCTCCTAGACCAGATCACACAGGAATGCATCCAGGTGGATTTTGAGTATCTCCAGAGAGGGAGAATTGACAACATCCCTGGGCAGCCTGTTCCAGTGTTCTGTCACCCTCACAGGGAAAAAATTCTTCCTCATGTTTACATGAAACTTCCTATGCCTCAGCTTCCACCCATTGCCCCTTGTCCTGGCATTGGGCATCACCAAGCAGAGCCTGGCTCCAGCCTCCTGGAGCTCACCCTTTATGTATTTATAAACATGGACAAGGTCACTTCTCAGTCTCCTCTTCTTCAAGCAGCACAGCCCCAGCTCCCTCAGGCTCTCCTTGTAAGAGAGACATTCAATTCCCTTCATCATCTTAGCGGCTCTGCACTGGACTCTCTCAAGTAGTTCTATGTCCCTCTTGAACTGGGAGGCCCAGAACTGGACTGAATCCAGGAATTAGGAGGAAGTTACTTCCAGTGAGGGTGGTGAGACACTGGCACAGGTTGCCCAGGGAGATTGTGGATGCTTCCTCCCTGGAGGTGTTCAAGGCCAGGTTGGATGAAGCCTTGAGTGACCTGTACTAGTGGGAGGTGTCCCTGCCTATGGCAGGGGGTTGGAGCAAGATAATCCTTGAGGTTCCTTCCAACCTTACCATTCTATGATTCTATGAATTAAGAAACGCAGTTTTTCAGCTTCCCAGATTTTTCATCATGGTTTAAATAAAGTAAATCAAGCTTATCAAGGGACAAGGTCTAGAGTAACTATTGCATTAAAGGACATTATTCTGGATCTGGAGCACTTAACAGAATAGCCTTGTGTCTTGCCTTTTTTCTTTCAACACAAGCTGTACTGGAGCACGGTTCAAGAAATGAGCACAAATGGAGAATTGTTCTCCTGAAAATGCATCAAGCACCAACTTTTTAATATAACTGCTAGATATTTACAGCTTTGGAAAAACACCACAGTGAGCCACCCTCTGACAAGCACGGCTGGGAAAAAGGACACAAGGAGATGGCACCATTACGCATCTCCTTTCTAAAGCCCAAAGGCCTTCTGCAGACCTCTGCTTGGGAACATTAAAGCTTGGGTTCTGCCTACATGGCACGTTCAAAATCAGCTCACGCACATGTACGTCCCAGCACTGCATGTTCTCACCAAAGCGAGGCCAGATTTAAACACTCCTGAGTTTTGGGAAGGTCTGGATGGAAAACCACATGGCCTGTCTCCACTTCTCCCTGCAGCCAAGTGCCCAGTCCTGATCTCACTGAAAACAATGGCAAACCTCCTGGAGAACACTGCTGCTCACAACTAGCCAACTCCCTGTCACTTTTCTCACTGCCTAAGCTCTTTTTTTCTTTTCTTTACTATTATACCTGAGTAGACTCCCCAGCTGCGGGGTTTTTTTCCACCCTGATCTCACTTGAATGATGTCAGACAGTGTGTGTGTGGAGGGTGGGGGGGAAAGAGGGTGGGTAGAGAGACAAAGACAGAAATGTGGTAAATGCCAAAGCTGGAACCAGCACATCCAAGGAATAAATATAATGAGCAGATACAGTGCCAAGACTGGATACAGCAGCCGAGGAAAAAAGGGAAATGTAAAACTTTCTTGGCAAGGGTACACGGATTCATCCAGCTGAAAGAGGCGCATTCCAGCCCACACCATTGTAAGCAATAATCTATGTCTCCCCTGAGAAAATACAGATGTTTGTAATTTTTTTGATTTTTTTTTAACTGCTCCTATGAAATAACCTTGTTGTCTTTACAAAAAATTCCTCCAGGACCTGCTGTTGCAAATGTTCCTTCTGTACAAACTGCGAACTGCTGATTCAAACTCTAAGCACACAAAATTACACATGGGACTGTTTGGAAATGCAGTCTACTAATAAAAATGTACTTGAAGATTGACTGGATCTAGTGACTTCAGAAATCCTTATTAATTGCACCTTATCTGGCCTGAATAAAAGAAATTGCAATCAGGTCTTGTCTACACATACTCCTCCTCCTCCTCTGCATTACTTGTTTCAAAATTTTCTTTGCAGAAATTAAAACTGAAAAAATATCCTAATCCTCTTATTCAGTCAATTGAGATGATACTGCAGTAACTTCATTGTCTTTTAATCAGATGTTGCTGATTTACAGGAGTGTAAGTGGTCAATGTGTACAGTCATCAGATACTTAGAGAGGCTTCCTGCATTTGGCACCAAGTCCTTTGCTGGCAACTCCTATGATTTGGGCCAGAGAACTATTTGAACTGAAAAGGCCTGATTCTTCTCTGCTTTCTGCTTGCATTGGTATTTACAGCTGCCTATGCCAGTTGTCAAGCACAGTCCTGATTTTTACACCTTCTTGTGGACGTGAACAGCTGTGTGCTCTTGAGGACGCAGATGAAAAAGAGTTCAACGTGTGAAAACTCCGTGAACAAGGTTTCCATCTTCATAATTTCTCTACATTAACTAAAAGTCTACTTTGCTGGTTTGGTGGTTTTGGGTTTTTTTAGCTTACAAGGATCATAGTTTCAGTCAATCTCTTGGCTGAGTGTCAACCTTTTGGGTTTTTTGCCTAGCTCTAGGGAAGATGATGAATTGGAGAATTTAAAATACCTCTTCACAAAAGGGCCCAAGAGCACGAGAGTCACCACTCAGTCTGTCAGGCTCGGAACTGAACCCCACTGGGGAGAAAAGTTAAATCTGCAGCTGCTGTAAATCCTCCTGGCTTTGTTGAAAGCTGACAATTTAGATTAGCAGTGACACTAGGCTGAAATTTTAAATACATCCAGGATGGACCTAACTGTGTTTATTTGTGCGGTTAGAATCTGACTCCCTGGAGGTGACAGACACCTACACATCAGGCCAGTAACGTCAAGAGTAACAACACGTCAGCTTCTGTGCTGACACACTCTCACTGAGGAGTGTGCAAATGTCTTCTACAAGCATTGACAATGACAACAGATGCATTCTATTCCTTTCTTTGAATGAGCCCTAAATGGGATGAGGTGTCCCGGAGTTTCCCCGGATCGCTTATAGGTGCTTTTTGTACAATTTCCTTTTATGCTATTGCATCTGTTATCTTTTTCTTGCAGCAAGTATCTCCTTAGCCATAGCAAGGCAGACCCGGAGGCTGCAAGTGAGCAGAAAAGTGGTTTGCCACAATGGCCTTCATTATCTCACTGGCTCAAGAAGATTTCAAATGTCTCATCTTTTCTTAACTGAACACTTCTCTGACAACGGCTGAGTGACCTCCTTGGCAAGCAGTTTTGTTTTCTGATTGATCATAGAGTTAAAATGCTTTTCAGAATTTCTCATTTAAGCCTACCTGTGCTTAATTTCACCATGCATTGCATATGTCACCTATGGCTCTTTCAGGAATCATCTCTTGGTTGTAGCTTTGCTCTGCTCTTAATTATTCATATTCAGGCCTCCCTCCTAAGCCTTGCAGGAAATTCAAATTGGCTGTTTAAGATGCACTGTAAAAATAGGACCACTCCTCATTGCTAAGAGTACGTATGATTTATTGCTTTATAAACTCTGCTGTGTCAGCAACTCTGCATTGCTTTGTACCAAGAATCTGCGTGAGAATAGGCCTAGGATGCCCTTCTTGGTCCCAGTTTCCTCCCAGTCTGCTAGACCATGGTTTTCAAATGAGGAAAATGAGATTGCCGGGGTATCACTCCTTAAGAGGACAACTCCAAATTCAATGTGAAAACACAGCAGCAGCAGTTTCCTTTCTCTCTGGCATGCCTGGTCATTCAGAGCTAGGAAGCCAGAGGGCCCAACAGGGACAGCTCTGCACTAGTTGGTTGACCATGCTTTGTTGGCAGCCTGCATTGCATATACCTTCTGGTTTTCCTTCACTGAGAGGTGTCAGTAAGGCAGTTCTTGAAACCAGGGCAAAAGGAAAGCTCCACAGAGAACCCTGTCCATCTGTATATGCACTTTCCTTTTCTCTAAGGCCCATTTCTATCACCTAAATCCAATAGTACTTTATGCTGTTAACGGCTCTGTAGTTTTAGATAGTTCACCAGAGCATGAAAGAACTAACCTGAAGCCCTTTGAAGCTGGTTAAAAGCCTTGTAAAGGGATTTTGAAACAAGTCCTTAGCCCACTTCCAATCAACACTCACAAAGTGATGTCATGCTGACAGACCAGCTCTCCCCCTTTCCTTCATGGATTCAGCACTTTCAGATCATAACTCAAGAATAAAAAATAAATATTTTAAAAAGTAGTCCATTAAAGTAGATAACGAACCACTATGGTAATTAGTAAGTTAAAGTATTTTGCTTCAAGGTCAATGCAGAGTACTCAACACTGAGCAACTCAGATGAAATCATATAAAATTATGGTTTCTCGGTGTACTGAGAATTTAAATATTTAACAGGGATGATCTGGTACACTATTGNGACTTTCTTTCCCCCCCCCTCCCCATTATCATCAGCAGATTCAAGAAACGCTGTTAAGATTCAGATCCAAACAATCCGCAGATTCAGGATCTAAGATTTGAGAGATCTGACTTCAATTTTTTTTTTTTTTTACATTCTCCCCCCCCAAATATTTTTGTCTATCTTTAAATATTACCAGGACCAGAATAGCTATTTCCAAGATCCAATTCAAAAGGGAGCCCTCAAGCTGCTAAGAAAGCAGTTTGCCATTAAATTACCTTCTTGTCTTCCAATTTTGCTGCTGAATGAAATCTAGGCAGCTGTTAGCAGTTTCTGCAGAGTACTGATTTGTAGAGTTACAAACTGAACAACGTGTAGCTTGTACATGACTGCTGTATCAGAAAGCTTTTCAGATACGGTTCTCATTTAAGACTATAAAAAAAAATTAGTAAGAGATTTTTCCTTCCTCAGCATGAGGAAATTTGTTTTTCTTTTCTGAATTTGCTGCATCAAAAAGCCTGGCTAAAAGCTGCAAAAGCTTAGCTCTCCAAGGATGGTGAAAATCATCTACTTAGTCCTTTGTAATTATCTGAAAGTTTTGGATGAAAACGCCTAGAGTTCACTATCCACATTTCATCCTGGCTGACAAAGTTGGCAGATAATCCATCACTAAGAACAGAAGAGTAGGAAACTATTTGGAAACATGCTAAATCTGGAAGACAATTCTTTGAAACCGCCTCTGATTAAGTGGTCGCTCTGAGTATTTATGAGTGATTCAGGTTGGAAGAGGCAGAACAGAAAGCAACCTCATTTGGGACTTCAATTCTGAGCTGAACCGAGCCCAGAGTAGGGAATTGTCCTCAGCCTGAGGGTGCCTTAGGAAGGCAAAGGGGAATAGGAAAGCCAAATATATAAAAGCTCCACTTTCCAGAGAGGAAGAGGGAGTTTAATCTTACTGTTTTAAATTGCCTCCAGCTTATGTGCTTGCACCTCTGGATAAAAAGATCTCAGAACCACTGCCCAGCATGTCTGTGTAGGGGTTTGTATTACTCATGTCCCATAGCAATCTACTGCAGGTAAAGGAAAAAGATGACCTAGTAGGTAGGTCGTTTGGAGCTGAACTCAAATATTGTTTCAAGACCTTGACTTTACAAAGCCCTTGAACATACCCTGAAGTTTCTGAGAGGAGGGACAAAGTTTCCTCTTTCTTTCCTCTACTGTGCCAAAACTCAGAGCAAAGAAGAGGCTAAGTCATGCTGAGTATGAGGGAGGGGAACCTCGGAGGGGCCACGGAAGGCAAGGGCTGATTAACACAACAGTCTTTGCCATGTGATGTAGTGGCAGCTACATGGGTTTTGAGTCTCCCTTCAGATCCCAGTGCAGCTGCTGCTATCATCACTGAGGCAACTTGTCTCAGCAAGTTACATGGGTGCCCACCGCAGCTTGAGACGAGCTCCAAGAACAAGCCCGCATCTTGCCTGGAGGACTCTGTTCAGCAGACATCTTTCTCAAGTGGTTTTGTTCAGTTGTTCTCCTTTAATCTGATGTTTCCCACATTTGCATTCTTAAGCAAAGCCATCTCTTTCCAAACTTTCCATCCAGGCTCACTGCCTCTGCAGTGCCCACAGGAAGCATGGGACTCAAAGCATATCTTTCGGTGATATTTATTTGGCTCTGAGCGGGTTCTACCTCTGCTCTCCATTTCCTCTTTTCAGATGACAAGGACAATGCCTTGCGAAGTGGCCCTTCAGTCAGACAGCAAGGAGTTCTGTAGCTAATAATCCCTAAACTCCATTCCAGGTTCCAGAGAGTGGAGAGGGATGCACAAATGAGAAACAAGACAGTCACGCATGCACACTTGAAACACCATACCAGCACATTTAAAGAATTAGCCACACTTCTCTGCAGGCAACTCAAGCATGCTATTAAATGAATTCAAGTTGTTGCTAAGTTATGATTAAACTAAAATAAACTTACACATTCAAAAGTCTCAGTTGGAAATAAAACTAAAGTCCTGCTCCTAACATCATAGAATGGTAAGGTCGGAAGGGACCTCAAAGATCATCTAGTTTCAACCCCCTGCCATAGGCAGGGACACGTCCCACTAGTACAGGGCACTCAAGGTCTCATCCAACCTGGCCTTGAACCCCTCCAGGGAGGGAGCATCCACAATCTCCCTGGGCAACCTGTGCCAGTGTCTCACCACCCTCACTGGAAAGAACATTGTAAAGAACTTCCTTTCCTCCTTTAGACTACCACAGTAATAATCAAAGTGAGGTTAAAATTGCCTTTTTTTTCTCCCGATAGGATTAACATATATACAGACATACATATATACACACACACAAATATATGTATAGTTATACACACATACATATATACTCACACAAACAGATGTATAGATATACACACATACATATATACTCACAAATATATGTATAGATATACATACATATTTAATTTAAAAAATAAATAATAAAATACAGTGTCAGACTTTAATTGGCTGCTGTCTCCTCATGACAAAGTTAAAAACACATTCATGACATGACATTCATTTACCTTCAAACCATTCACTTGCAGTCAGTGCCATGGAATATGGATCTTATTGAGCAGGATGGAAAAACAAACCAAGTACCTTTTGGAAAGAATCATTTTATGGCAATTAACAGCTTTTCAGACCAGACTGAAATCCAATAATTTCTGAGCAAAAGGACACTAAAGCATTTCCCTCCAGGGAACTGGCTTTTGTTTAGTGCCATTCCAGGAAAACAGTCTGAACAGATAGATTCTGTTGGCTGCAGGCTTTTTTTTGCAGGCTTCATTCTGAACGCCATTGCTGAGCTGCAGAGGCCCCAGAAGTGAGTCTGTTCCACATGAAGCAGCACGCCAGAAGATACAGAGCTCAGAGGTCCACTATAAATCTCCTAACATTCAGGTTGTTCCTGTTGTGTTCCGTTTTGCATCTTCCACATCCGCTACATTTCACTGCTGTACAGGACAAGAGATTTTTCCTAAACACAATCTAAACTCACTTCTTGCTCTATTTTTCCTTTCTATTTGACGACAGTGTATCATCCCCCTAACTGAAGCCTTTGGTAATTACCTCCAGTGTAGAAGCTTGTTTCTTAGAAGTTGTCTTCATGAGAAACCAAAGAATACATCAGACCTACTTTACATCCCTCGAGTGGCTCTCCTAGACACCATGACAAGCTTTCTGCACCTTACTACTAGAAAGCACCCAAGGGGCTTCTTCATCCACTATTCTTGAACACATAAGCAATAGGGACTGATAGGTGTGACAGTCAGAGGGTCTCTGGCTCTTTAGCACACAGGAAGCAGTTGTCTCAAAAGCAGATTTTTCCCTTGGCAGAAGCATTTACCTTTTCTCCCCTGGTTCAAAGTGTTTAGATCAATAAGTGAAAGCAGAAAAAAGCCCTCATCAGTCAGGTTTTACTCCATCTCTCACTATGTCCCCTTGACACCCATGAACACCACCTCCAGTCTGCCTTACTTGAACTAGGGGTGTGTGAGCACATGGGTTTTTTTTCCTCTTAGCTTGTTGAGGAGTGGGGGGAATGGCCTTTTTTTGCCCTTTACCCCCCGCCCTTCACTAACAGCCAGACTCACTGTACTACTCCTTCGATTTTCTTGGCTAGGTTATGGAACTGTTTAGTGCTTAATGTCTTGCTTTTCAACTTAGGCAAACTGATTTCAGCATAACTTAAGCTGAGCAGCTGAGAAGTTTCTTTTTCCTAGCTGTTTAACCCAGTTATTATACACACACAACTATACTGCTTATCTCATCTGTGGTTTCACATTTCCTTCCTGATTTCTTTTGACCTCTGTAAGTACATAGTAATCAGTTACAAACTCCAGGTGCGTACTCTCTGTTCAGAGAGGACACATCCCATCAAAAAGAATAAAAAAAAAAACCAGTAAAGGAATACCTCTACTGTTTGTCACAAATTAAATCACACTACTCTTTTAAAATACTCTTGTCTTACCTCAGAATGCATTAAGGTGACCTGAAAGCAGCTCTGTGGAGAAAGACCTTGGAATCCTGGTGGACAGTAAGTTCTACATGGGCCAGCAATGTGCATTTGTGACCAAGAGAGACAATGACATCCTGGGGTGTACTAAGAAAAGTGTGTCCAGCAGGTCTAGGGAGGTTCTTCTCTCCTTCTACTCTGCCCTGCTGAGACCACACCTGGAATACTGTGTCCAGTTTGGA
>VWYK01091124.1:819-13073 GCA_013399775.1 Semnornis frantzii | reverse complement strand
CCCCAGTTCAGGAGAGGCAGGGACCTGCTGGAGAGAGTCCAGCAGAGAGCTATGAGGATGATGCAGGCTTGAGCATCTCTCCTGTGAAGACAGACTGAGACCCCTGAGGCTGTTTAGTCTAGAGAAGACTGGGAGGAGATCTGATCAGTGTGTGCAAATATCTGAGGGGCAGGGGACAAGCGGCTGTGGCCGATCTTTTCCGTGGTCCACAGCAATAAGCCAAGGAGCAACAACTACAAACTGGAACATAGAAGGTTTCACCTCAACATGAGGAGAAACTTCTCTACAGTGAGGGTGTTAGAGCCTTGGAGCAGGCTGCCCAGAGAATCTTGAGAGCCTCCTTCTCTCAAGATTCTCAAAACCTGCCTGGATGCATTACTGTGCAAACTACCCTAGAGGATCTTTCCTTGGCAGGGAGGTTGGATTAAATGATCATTGGAGGTCCCTTCCAGCCTCTACAGTTCTGTGATTATGTGAGCTCATCATTAGCTGACTTATGGACTGCATCTGCTCCAGAAGGTCAAGAGCAAGTTTGCAAACATGAGCATGTACCAGATTGATATTTGCCCCAGGCTGTGTTTTGTTTCACATGGTGGTAGTTTCTCTTTGATTGGGCAGTACAATGGAGTCTCTGTAGAGCAAACACATTCTGTTTTTCTGGAGATAGCTATGGCTCAAATAATTTAGGGGAAAAATTTTTGTAAAAAGGCAACAGCTGAAATCCAGATGACCTGAGTACTTTGCTAACAAAGAAAGATTGTTGGAGGCTAAATGAGACTGATCCTTCCTAGAAAGAGCTACAAACAAGTAAGTACTGCGTGGCTAAATGCTAGATTCAATTAGGATTCAAATGAAGATTTCTGCATAGATCATAAATTAAACTTTGCAGTGGAAACAGTCTATATAGTAGCAGAGCAGATGTGGAACATCTGCTTCAGTGATCTCTTACGCCACTTCTAAGAAAAGGAGTTCCTGGTTTAAGAACTGCAGTAAAACTTGGAATTATCCTCAAGGTTATGCCTGCTTTATGAAAGGTTGTGAACAGGAAGATGTGGGGAAGCATTTTATGTTTTCCCCCTTCTTAGTCACAGTCTGCAGCCTCAATCTCCACTTGACTCTGGGAAATCCAGATGAGTTCCATCAACAGGCATTTTCCTGAATTCCCTCCCCTGTAACACCAATAGCAACCCTGAGTGCACGATTATGTGAGAGGGGCACATGTCTGACCTGGAACAGATGCAAACCCACACGTGAGGTCTTGCAAGGCAGAGGCATGTGCACAGTGTTTGGGGACGGTGCATCTGAAGGATGTAGCTTAAGGCTGGACCCAGGGAGCACAGAGTAGGCCTGTCTCACAGTTTCTTGCCAGTCTGGCATAGTAGCCAAAGTTAAAAGAGCTTTTCCTCCAGATAAGAGGTTTCTGTTTAGGAACCAAGAGTTCCCATGCAGCAGAAAACTGTGTTTCTTGGAGCTCAGTACCTAAATAAAGGTGAAGGGGAGGAGGGAGCAGGGAAGTGTATGTGTGTTTTTTTCCTCCCAAATCACAGTTCTCTGAGGCAAAGTGAAAGTGAAATGTCACTTAGTTCTGTTCTAGCAGTCACAAGTTCTCCTCACTAGGCTTCCAGAATCAAATGGGTATTTTCGTTCCACACACTTCAGCAGATCTCCTTTCCAGCTGCCAGTGACCAGTGCTGGGACCAGGTACTTGACCAGTCCCTGTGGGAAGTGTCTTCAACTACGCACCAGACATGGGAAACACAAGCTGCTTCTATGTTCACCAACATATCTGGGAGGAGGCTTTTTCCCTTTAAAAAAAACACAAAGTAATGTTATGCTGAAGCAGCAAGTGTGCTTGTGTGAATAGAACTTGGTCACCTTGTGCATATATAAAAGAAACTGGTTTGCTCTCACCTGGTTCCATGAACCCTTTTCTCCCTGTGTGTAGGGAATGGCTGCAAGCCAGCACCATTTTGGCACTTGACATTTTGGCAACTTCATCCACCAAGAACTTCCTCCCACAGGGAGCTGCTCATGCATCCTGGGAGTAAGCCAGTGTCTTTTCTTCCTAGACCACATCAGCTAAACAGGAAAGTTTCAGCATTTGGCCTCAGCTGATGTCCTTTTTACAGGGCCTTTCATTCCCTGACAACCAAAATGTGTCTGCTAACAAGCCACAGCCCCTGCTGAGAGACAGGGTTTATGAGCACAGGCTCAGTCCTGTTGTAACATGGCAATGTCTCATCAAGCCAGCTCAGGATGTGGGCACAGCTCACTCAAAGCTCCAGCCAAAGATCTTCTGGATAGAGTGTCCACATTGCTATGTAAAAATTACACCTCCTCCTGCCTTTGAGGCTGTGGCTGCCTGTCCAGTGCCTGTGCCCTCAAGCAAGCCATGAAGAACACACCATTAGCAACCATACACAGGAAATGTGGCTTGAATAACTTTTCTCATGACAAGAAAGATCTTTTGGGCAGGGGTCGATATAGACTTCAGCACAGCAAGTTGCCATTCATCTGCCTTCATAAGTGCACCATCTTACATGATCTGCACCCCTTAGCCTTTTTCCAGCTCACAACATGCTCCTGCTGCTCTGTCCAACACAAGTTCACCTTGTGCCTTGAATGAAGCAAGCAGCCATTCAGCTCTCTTCATAAATGCACCATCTTATATGATCTGCACCACTTAGCCTTTTTCCAGCTCACAACATGCTCCTGCTGCTCTGTCCAACACAAGTTCTGCCCCGGACTACAACCACCTTGTGCCTTGAATGAGGCAGAGATCTCAGAGAATGTAAAGAAAGAAAACTGAACAGTGAAAGATCGTATTATGAACTTACAAGATCGTATTATGATCTTGTTGAGAAAGTAGTCAAATTAACCTTTCCCATCCTAAGGAGCACATGCCCCTGCTTGAAACAGTTTGTCCCACATGCCACATAGAAGCAGATGTAAAAAACAGGTTGAAAGTTATGCATTCTAAGGTAAGACTGAAAACCCATCAGTGGAGCAGGAGTTTGATGTGCCTTCACATTTTTCTCTTTTCTTTTTTCCCTTTCTCCAACTACATGGCTGCAACAATTCTGTGGAGACAAACACATCTTTATTTTAGTGACTGGAGCCCTCTCAAAAACGTGCCTATAAATCCCTTGGGAGCAAGGAGGAGTCAGAGTGGAAAGACTGATGGCTCTGCCGCAGCTCGCGTGGTCCAGCTGCCATAAACTGCTCCTTTGTGGCCGCGGTGTTCGCTGTGTGTCACTGAGCCTTAAATACACAATCTGAACTGTCATATCCGATAGAGTGGGACCCTGGGGGATAGTTAAAGACAAAAGGGGAAAAAATAGAAGAGCATGGAAATATGATGTGAGCAGACTCACTTTTTAAGTGAGACTGGGAGCTGTTGTTGAGCATGGTGTCTGATGCCTCACATTCTGCTGACCTCAGGGAGATAAGGGATTTAGTAACACAGCCTTTATGGCTTTACCTAGCTGTAGGCTCTGAATGAAGTGCTGACAGCGTTTGGAGGCTCCCCTTGCTCCTTTCTCTTTGTGTGCTCGAGACCAGAATATTTTCCAGCAAGGCGATTTCCAGCTGACCTATCCTGAGGCCAAATGGAAACAATACAAAGAGATAATAGACTAGGAGACTTTGAAGAGAATAATAGCACAATCTTGGGATGAACTAGAACATGTGAAATGTAATCATTTTAGGCAGGGGGGGGCGAAGGGAAGCACTTTTGCAAACAGAAACCTTTTCCACAGCTAATTTAGCAACGAGTGCCGAAGGAAAACGTGCCTGACTGTTTTGATTTAAAATTTGCTGGCTATAAACTGTGATTTTGAAATAGCATAGGTCAAAATTATTTTTCTTAAGATGTGACACAAGGTCTAAAAGCCAAGTTCTCCTCTGGGCAAGGCTGATACCAGTTTGATCAAGAACAGAATTTGTGTTGATTACATTTGGCACCTGTCACAGTCCAATGGTGGATAATTTGGCAAAAAGAATGGATCTGGATGTGCTGATCTCTCTTTTCTATGTATCCACAGCTTCATTGGCTCTTGCTGTGTGTGCTCTCAGGGTAATTGGGTTTTGTCCATATAAGTGTCTAACAAATAATCAGGCTTTCTCTTCCAATCCCTCAGAACCTTCAAATCTGTCCCTGGCTTGGTTAGCTTGTTAGCTAAAGTTAAGTAGATGTTGCTAGTTTTGGTGATGCTGTTGATGCTGTTAGTTGGGTTTACAGTTGGCTAGAGTTATTCCTACACATGCTACCTCTTCATTTCCCTTCTCTCTCTACCTCTGTCATTCATGCCACCACAGATATAATCCCTGGGGCAGCAACAGTGAGGTGTGGGGTGGATGTAAGACACTCTTTTCCTGGAACACGAAACCACCAACCAGTCCCACCACCACAGAGACAGGACATCAAGGCAGACCGCAAGACCAGAGGCCTCCTGTTCTTCTGAGAAGCTCAACCCAACAAAAGATGACAAACCGCCAACCTCAGACAGAATGCTTACCTACCAACCCAGAAGACAAACAAGGATGCCCCAGGTTTGTGATGGCAGCCATACAAATTACTTTCTCTTCTTCTCTTTCCTGCTTTCCTGTACTTCCAACTTCTCCCTTCATTAAAGTGGCTTTCTTGACCAGCTACTCTGTCTCAGTTTCATTCAGTGGACCCTTGAAAGAACCTACTGTCCAGTGACAGCAGATTGAGCCAGCAGCACAGCAGTATTAAAAAGGAGATATGCAGGGTTCTAAAAGCCCATCTTGCAAGAGCCCTTCAATTACAAGTTGCAATCACTTTCTTCCCTCTAGAGGGGTTGGGTACTGTCTCACACACACATTAGCTTCCTTCCTTTAAACAGGGGCTTCACCTCCCCTTGTGGATCTGTCTCCCTTAAAAGCTGATTCCTCAATACCTCCTTCAAGATTACCTTTAGGTCCCTTTCCTCCTTAAACTACTCTCGGTTTTCCTCTAATTGCTCCTGCAGAGTCCTTATCACTAATTGATTCCTTTCCAATTGTCCCTGCAATGTCTTTACCATCTTTGCAGGGAGTCTACCACAGCATAGGTTTGACAAAGTCATTGTTCTCCATCTTCCATTGCTTCTGCTAGGCTTGCTCCCAAAATTGCACAAATTAGAGCTTTTCCTTACCCTGAATTGACCCTAGCCTCTTTCTGTAACACCTGTATCCTATCCACCACACTCTGTGGTTGAAACCAATGTTTTTTCCCCAGTCTGTGCCTGAACTCAGACAGGATAAGTGCACTTCCAAAGGGTCATACAATTTATCTGTCCCATGGGCAGCCTTCTGGGCACCATCCTTTCTAACACAATAGGAGCACATTCATTCTGCAGAGAGCCCACCTTAATATTCACCAGCCCCTCTTCATCCGCAGGGGGCCACACCTTAATTAGACAGTTTCACAGCTTTTCACAGCTCTTTCTGCTTGGGGCAAACTTCCTGAATGGGTCACACACACCTTAATTAGGCACCTTGTACTCCCTGGCAATATCTGTCCTGGGTTGGGGGGGCCACATCTTAGCACCGCCTGTCCATCTTTTCACCCCCAGGAAGTTACACCTGCATTAGGCACTTTCTGTTTGCCAAGAATCCTGTCAGTGATGCCAATCAGAAATGCCACGATCCAATGGTGGATAATTTGACAAAGGTTAATCCCCTCCCTTGCTTTCCAGCTTGTCCTCAAATTTTCAAGGGGCTAGGGGTGGCTGAGCTTAACTCCTGAATGCTATTCAATTGGATCTTCTGGTGTGCCTTGCCTTAACATTCTCGGGAGCAGAACTGAGACTCAAAATGAAGCCAAGTGCCAAACCAATTTAACAGACAACAGCTATAAATACCACGGTGACCTGATCTGTAGGGAGTGTACGTGGCAGTTGCATGGGTGGGGATGATGTGAACAGGAGTGGTGAGCTGGAGCAGCAGGGCAGGAGCAGAGCTCTCAAGGATGACAACAGCCAGCAGAGATGCCTAGCAGTAGCAGCTCTCCATAATTCTAGCAGGTTCTAAAAGCAGCTCAGCAGTTCTCAGCAGAGCCCTTCTAGCAGCCACAACAGCAGTCCCAACCCAGCAGATCACTTAACAGCCCTCTCCCTACAGCAGATTCTAGCAGCCTCTAGTAGAGTAGTAGCAGTTTGTTCCTCCCTGGTCAGTTCCTCTCTGCCATACTGTGACACTTCATACTGCTTCACACTGCTGCTAAAAATAGCCATCCACCCCTATTGGGCAATGAGGGTTCTAAAGTCAACCCTGTCACCAGCGAGTCTCCAGGGTCCCAAAGTCCCTCATTCGACCCCAGTGTACTAAAGCCAGGCTCCCTGTGTGTCAAACTATTCTCCCAATGATGTGGAGCCACATCTATAATAATTTTTGGTCCCTTACAGCACCTCAGGCAAGAAGAAATCCATGAATGAATGGTTTTGATCTGCAAACAGCAGCAGCTTGTTCCAAGAGGAAATGTGCCTTTATTATCAGTACAGAATGACTCCACAGCAAATAAATCATTTGTATTGCAACTGAAATGCTATTCCATTATAGATGCATGCAACTTTTCCACCTTTTTTTTTTTGTTGTTTGTTTGTTCTGATGTCTTTTTCCAACTTGTTAAGTATCTCTCCAAGGATCTACAAACTAACAGCTAGAGGCAAAACAAAATATCCTAACAATTATTCATATTATACAGAAATCCATCCAAGTCACAATAAACCAGCACTTATGAAACACAAAAACTCTAACTAATCAGCTAAGTGTCTTTCAGTCTATTCCTTCCATTTCGTTACCCAAAATTCATTAAGACCTAGAGTCCAGAGTTGAGCAGGGAGAGATTGAATGAAATTCGTCAGGGGTAAGTGTAGAGCCTTGCACCTGGGAAAGGACAACCCCAAGTATCAGTATAGGTTGAGGACTGACCTGGTGGAGAACAGAGAAGGGTAAGGGGACCTGAGGGTTCTGGCGGATGGAAGGTTGACCATGAGCTAGCAATGTCCTCATGTATGAGAAGGCCAATGCCATTTTTTGGTGTATTAGAAGGGCTGTGGTTAGTAGGTCAAGAAAGGTGCTTCTCATCCTTTACTCCACCCTGGTGAGGCCGCATGTGGAATATTGTGTCCACTTCTGGGCCCCTCAGTGCCAGAGACCTCCCTCTACTTCTACTGTCCATCATAGTCAAAGTCAGCCAAAAGTTCTTAACAAGAAGATGAAGCCTGACATGAGGTCCCTAGGTCATACTGCTTCAGATACCTAGATTAAAGGCACTATAAGGGAGGTTGTGTGAAAGGTTTCTGAGCATGAATGATTACACTTCTGCCATAAGGAGAGAAAGATGTAAGTATTTTTAAGATTGGAAATGCTCCTGGATAGCTCTGAAATCAGAGCAGCTTTTGAGAGTTTGTTGCTCGTATGTGCTTTACTTCACTTCTCATCCAAAGCATCAATGGTAACAGGGACTCTGGTAAAAGGAGATGATCTCCAGCAGAGAGAAAAATCTTGGCCTGATGCTGATATCCTGAAAGCAGTTGAAATCCAATGTACTCCCTTTGTCTGGAACAGAGAGCTCATGCTTTATGGTGTTCTGTTTGCCTCTTTCAAGTCCACCAGATTGTGTCAGCTTTATCTAGATGAAGCATGAAGCAGTTCACCATTAACTAGGTGCTGGAAAGATACGTGGGTTATCCTGCTGCTGCACCTGCTGTGTTTGCATAACAGAGTTCAAGGCTTTTATGAACTTTTTTGCTGGCCTTGTACCCATGTGAAGACACTCGAACTGTCTCAGTAATGCCTCTGTGGAATCAGTGGGTTAGGCAGACAGATTCCTTTGTTGGTCTTAGTGAGTTCTTCAAACTCCCAACACAACTTCATCCATTTCTACCACGGTGTCCTGGAGAGCCCTTTGTTAGTCAACCTGTCATAGTTGACTAAGAAATTAAATAGAAGGAGCAGAGGCATTACGTTCATTTATTCCCAGGAGAAATCAGATGATCTGGTATCATCAGTGACATATCTGCTTTGCCCAGCTGAGAAGGATTTAGGAAATTTAGAGGATTTCAGAAGTGTCCCAATTGCATCTGCTGTTATTTTGATGACCTACTTCCTATTACCAAGCAAAGATGTAATGTGGGTCAAAACAAAGAGGAAATTCCTGCATGTCAAGAGCAGAGGATGCATTTGTAATATTTTTGCCTTTTTTTTTCCCCATTTAGAATAAATCTCATAGCTGTTTCTCTTTCAAGTGAAACAAAACTGAGACAATAGCTCACTTCAGCCATCCTCAAGCATTCCCACATGAAAAATCAGCCACTATAAGCAAAAGGTTAAAGACAAGCGGAGAAAGGTTAATCCAGCTTGTCAGAGGCATACAAACAAAGCCAGCATGGATAGCTACAGAACACCTTCAATACTTAAACATTCTTCTTATCACAGAAACATTTGGCTTGCAAAAGGCCCTCAGGATCACCAATATCCCACGTGCATCCTAGACCATATCCCCAAGCACCACATCCAAATGACTTTTAAGCACGGCCAGGGTTGTTGACTCAACCACCGCCCTGGGCAGCCCATTCCAACACCTGACCACTCTTGCTGGGAAAAAAATATTTCCTAATATCCAGTCTAAACCTACTCAGTCACAACTTCAGGCAATTCCTTCTTGTTCTACCACTCTTTACCTGTGAGAAGAGACCAGAGCCAACCTCTCCACAAAGTCCTTTCGGGTAGCTGTAGACAGCCATGAGGTCTCTCCTCAGCCTCCTCTTTTCCAACCTAACCATCCCCAGCTTCTTCAGTCACTCTCTTATGAGTCACACTCATAAGATTTATTCTCGAGGCCTTCCTCAGCTTCCTTGGCCACCTCAGCAGTTGCTCCACATCCCTCTTGTATTGAAGTGCCCAAAACTCAAGGTGTGTCCTCACTGGAGCAAAGTACAAGGAGACTCCTACTCCTGATGTACACTGTATATCATAGACAACTGCTACAGGAAGTGATCCATCCTCTAAAGAATGAACAAGTAGAACTAGAGCCAGAAGCAAGAGAAATAGCAGAAAGGTTAGACAGTTACCTTGCATCTGTCTGCACTACCAAAAGGAGAGATTGTTAACCTACATTAGATGTCAGCTGCACGCCCAGGCTGGAAGGGCCCACACTGAGAAGGAATCTACTCATCAGCTGAAGCCAATGTTCCAGGCTACAATATTTCCAATTTACAGACATTTGGGTAAGTCACACAGCAGGGGTGAGCAGACACAGCACTCTCTCTACTTTGATTAGGATAAAGCAGTAAAAAGAGAGCTCTGTAAAGAAGGGCCAATACTCCCACCACAGCACAAGTCCTCAGGTTCACAGATTTCAGACATTTGCTCCTGACAACATGTCAAAAGCAGGGAAGTTAGTTTCATTCTCCTGCGTCACTTTATTACAGGTTCTTCCTAAATATGTCCCTGCAATCATGTCTTTCTTTTAAGGAAGAAAGGTAATGAAGGCTGTTCCACAGCATATTGCAACTTGGCTTTTCAATCAATCCAAGCTAAAGAGTGGGAGAAACACCACAGCTGTTCTGTTACCCTTCTTGGGAGCCGTGACACAGTTGTTTCTTCTCTGTCTCCGTTTGTACCTCACTTGTTTGTGTAACCCACAGGGAAGAAGATTCCTTCTGGAATCACAGATAAAGTGGGGCAGAGAAAGAAAGCAACACCTGGATTCACAGAATCACAGAATTAACCAGGTTAGAAAAGACCTTTGAGATCATTTTGTCCAACCTATCAACCAACACCTTCTAATTAACTAAACCATGGCACTAAGTGCCTCATCCAATCTCCTTTGAAACACTTCCAGGGATGCGGACTCCACCACCTCCCCAGACAGCCCATTCCAATGCCAATCACTCTCTCTGTCAAGAATTTCCTCCTAACATCCAGCTAAACCTGCCCTGGCACATCTTGAGGCTGTGTCCTCTTGTTCTGTCACTGGTTGTTTGTGAGAAGAGACCAACCCCACGTGGCTACAACCTCCCTTCAGGTAGTTGTAGAGAGCAATGAGGTCTGCCCTGAGCCTCCTCTTCTGCAGGCTGCACACCCCCAGCTCCCTCAGCCTCTCCCCACAGGGCTGTACTCCAGCCCCCTCACCAGCCTTGGTGCCCTTCTCTGGACACATTCAAGCACCTCAACATCTTTCTTAAATTGAAGGGCCCAGAACTGGACATAATTAATTCTTTAGGTTCCAAATCCCTAACAAAACAGCCTGCTCACTTCATTGGCCTGGTGCACAGCAAAACAAAACACCTTTCAGCAGCACTACCGCAGCCACTACAGACAGGGCTGCAACCTCTGAATAACAGCAGAGATACAAATTACTCTGCAGTTAGGTGGATGCAGGCATGGCCAAGCCCAGAATGTTCCCAAGACTACCGTAGAGGGCTGCTTAAGCAGGAGTTAGCACTGACGTTTCTTTGCAGCTCTGGGCTTTGCTGAGGGTGGAGTTGTGACCGTTAGATCAGTACTTCTCCAGTGCATGGCATGGAACAGAGAAGCTGGAAGGGGAAATGAGGAAGGTGGAACCAGGAATGCTTTTGCACTGTGTAGGAAGGTGGGATTAGCATTTACACTTGAGAGGGATTTAACTGGTTGGATGCAGAGCCAAGAGGCCACACTGGGTGGAGTGCTAAGTATACAAACTCCACCTGTAGACAAATGTCTTGTTGGATCTGGTGACTATTCTCTGGACTGAAGAATGTTCCCAGTCCCATGTGGAGCTCTGTGCAGAAGGGCCTCTTCTAAACCAGCAAGTTCTGGGTCTGAGCAGACAAGAAGCCTCAGCAGGACACAGTTCTTAAATGAGAAAGCTTGCTTTCAAACAGAGCAATGTGGTTACCTCAACATACTTGGCATGAGAAGGAAGTGGAGTTTCAAGGTGTTTGATGGTTTTGAAGAAACACACAAAGCTTTATTTCACCAAATACTTTTCTTTTTCTTTTTTCATGGCAATTTTTGTTTTTTTCCTTCTGGGGATATTATGACTGGAATGTGCAGATTTCATGATTTTGTTTTCTCTGCTTTCCCATTCCTTTGGACTTCCTCCCTCAGCTGCTTTCTCCACCAGAGAGCTTTGCAGAACAACTTTCTTTGTAATTCTCATTTTCTACGTTAGTAAATGTATCTTCTGGCATCCTGTTTAGCAGAGATGCATACTCCCTTCTAACACCCATCCTGACACATATCAAGAGAATTAAATCTATTTCTCTTTCACCCATTTCTTGTTGCACTCACATGATGCTTGATGTACTTACACAGCTGGATCAGAGATCAGCTCATCCATGCTGGAACTGGATCTCCTGTCCACCCATGCAAAAAAAAAGTAAAGCTTAAGTTCACTGAAGACAGAGCCAGAGGTCCTGACCTTTTCATTCTCTTCTAGCACAGAAAGCAGAAATAAAGGAACACTAATAAGTACATTGAACATGCTGGCTGCTTTGGTACACGTGTTGTTTGCCTAATAGTGCTTTGTCTTGCTCCTCTCCACCACATGAGCAGTATCAGAGGAGGTCAGACCCTTTTTACTGGGAAATTGATGAGATCTGTACCTCAGTGTTCACTTCACTGTCTTTATGGGCCCAAAGTAACATGTTTATCTCTTTTTGTTCCTCAAAGCATCTAAATATTAATAAGTTGGGTCCACACAAAGCCCTAGCATTTACAAATGCCCTCACTCGAGCTACCTTTTCTGAGGCTACCATGAAGTTTGAACACAATCCCAAGCCAACGGTTTCCATATCCAAGCACCTCACTCTGTTCTTATGTTTATACCACTTGCCTTGCTTATTGTAAGTTTGTCCTGGTTGATTTCCCAGAATATCTTTTGCCTCTGGCAAAGTAATTGCATGAGCCCAAACTACTGTCACCATAGAACCCAACTACAGTATATGCTGGTCTCAATATAGCCAGGGGCCTGGAAGCCTGTGGGAGAGAAATGCTAGTTCCTGAAGAGTTAATTCTCTTTCATGTTCCAGAAATCACATGGTTTAGAACAGTCACTCCAAGTTAAGGGTTTAAGATTATTTTAAACCCCAGGAAAAAAAGGGTTTAGTTTTCATCAAGTGAGAAATAATAGAGCAGGGATAATGGGGGCTGGTCTTTCGTCAGCAAGCAAACACAGGAACTTTTAAGCCAAGTGGATATTTTCACAAGTTTGGTGGTTAGGGGTTTGTTTTTTTTTTTTATTTTTTTTTTTGGGGTCTTTG
>VWYK01091121.1:0-20551 GCA_013399775.1 Semnornis frantzii | reverse complement strand
CAGCTTGTGCCTGTTGTTCCCTGCCCTGTCACTGGGTACCAGCAAACAGAGCCTGGAGCCTTCACCCTGACACCCACCCCTCAGCTGTGTATAGACACTGATCAGTTCCTCTCTCAGCCCTCCCAGGAGTGGGGATGTCCACAAAACAAGTAGACATGGAACTCTGGGACACAGTTTAGTGTCCATGGTGGTGTTGGGTCAGTGGTTGGACTTTATCATCTTTGAGGTCTTTTCCAACCCAAACAATTCTGATTCTCCCTCTGATTCTTTGAACTGTTTGGTTTCTGAACCACAGAATTTAAAGAGTCTTCATCCACCATACAACACTGGGGGGGGGAAGTGCTCAAGAAATATGAATTTTAGACTCCTGGATGAATTATTATGCAGCAATAAGCAGGACCCTCAATGTCTCTCTGCTACTGCCTACAATTTCCTGCAACTCTTTGCCACAAATATGCTTCGGT
This sequence comes from Semnornis frantzii, assembly GCA_013399775.1. Taxonomy (NCBI): domain Eukaryota; kingdom Metazoa; phylum Chordata; class Aves; order Piciformes; family Ramphastidae; genus Semnornis; species Semnornis frantzii. The sequence goes on along the minus strand of VWYK01091121.1, from coordinate 20,087 downwards.
TCATTCAGGTATGGAGCTTGGGCACCTCAATTAGAGGTTCTTGAGTGGTGTTTCTTCAGGTCTGGCTTTGTGATGCCTGACATGAAGGCAGCTCTTGATGTGAAAAACCTTGTAGCCTTTCATGTCATTTCACACAAAAGTAGATTGTTGTGCCATGTTACTGCTTGTGGATTCTTTCATGCAGAGGTTACAAGATGTAAACATTCCCTGTGGCTAAGTGCTGGTAATTAAATACAGAGCTGAAGCAGCTAATTAAAAAAATGTTTTGATGATAGCTGCACAATACTTAATAACCTTCAGAGTGGAACAGCTGTGCAGAAAGCACTACATTTGTTAACATTTTTAGGAGTGTCACATTATTACTGTGCTTACATGGCTGCAAGTTGAGAGCAGCTTAGAGAGAAGTTGCTGAGTGTGAGGGTGGTGAGAGCCTGGCACAGGCTGCCCAGGGAGGCTGTGGTTGCCTCCTTGCTGGGGTTGTTGCAGGCCAGGCTGGATGAGGCCTTGAGCAGCTGAGTCTGGCTGAGAGGTGTCCCTGGGCATGGTGGGGAGGGTGGAGGGGATGAGCTCTGAGCTCCCTTCCAACCTGAGCCATTCAAAGAACTGTATGGAAGCACTAAGGACCACAGAAGACAGACATTAGCTTGGTGTGGATGTTACAGAACAGCAGCTAGCCAGGTCAAAATCTGCTTACCATCTCCTGCTGAGGAGCCTTCCTTTCATGGTAGAAGTGTTTTGGGGATGCTTAGAAATTCTCTCCTCTTGGCTTTGCAGGTAACCTTCTTCAACCCCCCTTAGTGCAGGAGAGCTGGACCAGACAACCTTCAAAGGTCCCTTCCAACCCAAGGTATTCTGTGATGCTTTGAGTTGTGATTTCTGGATTCCAGTCTGGGGCCAGGAACTAACAGGATACAACATACATGGTGACCACTTTCTGCCTTGCACTGGCTCATGTACTAGTGGGAGGTGTCCCTGCCTATGGCAGGGGGTTGGAACTGGATGATCTTTGAGGTCCCTTCCAACCTTACATTCTATGATTCTATGAGGTGTGGAGGAGAGGGATTTGGTTCTTTGGGTTTTTTTGTTGTTGTTTGTGACTTTGAGCTGCAAAGGCAGGAACTGGTGGGGTGTGATGATCTGGTACAAAAGAGCTAAATCTNCAGCCTTCCTGTAGGCCCCCTTCAGATCCTGCAAGGCCACTCCAAGGTCTCCTGGAAGCCTTCTCTTCTGCAGGCTGCAGAGCCCCAACTCTCTCAGCCTGTCCTCACAGCAGAGCTGCTGCAGCCCTCTGAGGCTCAACAGCACAATCAGTCCTCAGGAAGCACAGAAGTCCCAAACAGATCACTGTAAGGGACAGATTACAAACAAATATTTCAACTTCACATGCACAATGGTAAAAAAAAGAGGACAGAGGAAAATCAATAGCAATACACTTACTAATATGTGTCTTAGCCACAGGCTGCAGGACAGAATGCAATATACATAAGGCAAATATTTTCAATGCAACACGGTTCAATACCATGATAGAGAGTCTAAAAATAAAGTCTCCCCAAAGAAGCTGCAAACATCATATCTGCCTGGCAAAAGAGAAAATCCTTGTAGCCTCAGCAAGCTGCTACACAGTGATACATGCCTTCAAGGCTGCCTTTGGAACAAAAAAGGCTTTTTTGAGGGGAAAAAAAAAAACACACACCACAGAACAATAAAGTTTTTCACCTAGTGCAGTGCTGCAGATAGATCAGGCACCCCAGAGTTGCTTGCTGGAAGGTGGTGATCAGTAATGCTTGCATGGAGCTGGATTTCTGGAGGGGGCCTGCGTTAGTCACAAAGCTCAAGAACCTCCAGAGGAGGAGAAGGTAGATCTGAACAGAGTCCTACTGCTCCCAGGTCGCAGCAAGGAGCTTTCAAAGAAGAACAGTGCCTCCCTCACAGCACAATCCCTTCCAAGAGTAAACAATGCCAGTGTCAAGCAAAAACTAACACTTGAAAAGTGGAATTTCCATTTCCAAGAACTTTGAAAGGTCCTTGTGCCTCCTGCACTTCTCACCTCTCCTCAGTGTCACCAGGGGACTACTTTCATAGCACATCCTGTATGGAAAGAACTCTCAAATTCATCCTCACTGTCTGGTTGGCAATCATCAGAATTTTCAAAGCAATCCCCTAGTGCATGTGATTTGCAGGGGAGCAGCTGAGTTTGACAGCCACGTCTCACAGCATGGCACATAAATTAAAAACACATCACAGGCTCCTCAAATGGGAGCTTTGCAACATTTAGCTGGACTCATTGCACAGAACAAACTCCTTCACAAAGCTCTCCCCACCCAAAAGTGATTTTTCAGCATTATTCCAGGAGACTGCAAGAGCTACAAACCAGGAGGATGCCCAAGGAAGCACTGTTTGGGTTTCACTGTGTTTGGGTTTTTTGTGTCTGTGTTGTTTGTTTGGTTTTGTTCGAGTTGGGGTTTTTTTTTTGCTTAATATTTATTGTTTACATCAAAACGTTGACTTGTAGCCCAGTTAAATGCAGGAGCTAAGGGTTTGGTCTAATTGCTTCCTTTTTTCATCTTGCCAGGTTATTTGCTGTAATCCTGTCAGCACAGTGACTTCCACAACCTCATTATACCTTGCAGGACCCAGTGAAAAACCAAACAACAACCAACATGGGGAAGGTTTCTGAAGTGGTGTCTCGAGCCATTAATAAAAATGAAAAAGCATTTAGGGAAACAATAGCTCAACAAAAACAGACATATGAGGAACTGGCTTCCTCTGCTTTGCCAGGACTTTTGTTGCAAAAGAACAGGATTTTGGAAGGCAGAAGTTTCTTGAACCTTGAATGACTGAGCACCATTTTTCATTATGTTAATGCAAGTGGTAAAAGGCTCTCCTGACTGACACTAATTGATGGTCCCTCCTGGGGCTTAATTGACACGAGTTTGTCTCTCTAAACCTGCACTGTTAATCAGCTCCTTACTCACCTGGAGAAACGTTTGCAGCTCAAGTGTCAGTGGGGGTTACAGACAGACAACATCGATTTTAAGGGAGGGTACTCTGGAGCACTCCAGTTGTGCTTTTTCATTAAACCAATATTTTCCTAATCTTGCTGTAAAGGAAGATAGTGCCTGGGACTCATTTACTGCTGGAGTTATTTTTTGCTGTTGTTTTTGTAAGCATTTCATTTAGATGCTAAGTGTTGCCTTTTATCTCTTGCAAATCAGTCAGCTTAGATAACTAGTTGTTAAATACTGTTTGGAAACAGAGAGAATTAGCTAAGATAGCAAAGCATCCTCTTCCCAGAGAGTCACCCCCACAGCATTCCTGTACTGACACTATCTTTAGGAAATATAAGGAAAATCAAATGCACAGCAACGTGGCACATGGGAGTGCCCTACATCATGCTTAGGTATTCAAAATGCATGATGGGTCTGAGATGCTTAATTCACAACACTCTGCAAAAACACCAGTTGTAAACTGCTAAACCCTGAGAGGCTCCTGCCAAATTTCCACCTTCCAACAGCATCTCAAAAGTATGTTCCAAAAGTATCTAAAAACAGGAGCTAAGTCACCTTCAAATAATGTCAGACACCTTCATCTCCTCCGTGGAGGCAAGTTTGAGGCTACATGAGAACAGGGAGGAAATTTGTGGATAAGCCTTCCCCAACTTCACATCATGAACTTTAGACCAGAGACTAGGAGGAAATACTTTACAGTGAGAGTACAAACCCTGTGAAGAAAGGCTGAAGGAGCTGGGGGTGTGCAGCCTGCACAAGAGGAGGCTCAGGGCAGAGCTCATTGCACTCTGCAGCTACCTGAAGGGAGGTTGTAGCCAGCTGGGGTTGGGCTCTGCTGCCAGGCACCCAGCGACAGAACAAGGGGACACAGCCTCAAGCTGTGCCAGGGCAGGTCTGGGCTGGATGTTAGGAGGAAGTTGTTGGCAGAGAGAGTGATTGGCATTGGAATGGGCTGCCCAGGGAGGTGGAGTCAGCATTAAAGCAAAGCCTGGATGGGGCACTTAGTGCCATGGTCTGGTTGATTGGCTAGGGCCAGGTGCTAGGTTGGGCTGGAAGAGCTTGGAGCTTTCTTCCAACCTGGCTGATTCTATGATTCTATGGTGAAACAATGGAGAAGGTAGCCCAGGGAGGTTGTGGCTGCCTCCTCCCTGGAGGTGTTCAAGGCCAGTTTGGATGAGGCCTTGAGAAGCCAAGACTAGATCAGAGGTGTCCCTGCCCATGGCAGGGGGTTGGAACTGGCTGAGCTTTGAGGTCCCTTCCAACCTTACCATTCTACAATTCTGTGATTCTAACCTCCCTTGCCCATCCTCCAAACTCACCTTGCACTTAAGGTAGACCCTGGGATAAGGTAGAGGGGTGGAAAGTAGGACGAAGGGTGGTTGGGAGCCCCTCCTGGGGACTCTGGTTTCTGGGAGGGGGACTGTGTTTCTGTATTACCTTTAACTTGTATGTTTCTGTATAGAGCTGTAAATATTTGTAATATGTTGTAACTATCTGCTTGTATATTGTGCTAAGCTGGGAATATAAAACTTCATTTCTTAACTTCTAGCTGGCTGAGTCTAGTCTGGGTGAATTCTAGTCTGTGGGGGGACAGGTAACTCCCAAACCATCAGAGTTTGCTATTCAAACTGGGTTACAGCCACAGTCCTTCCTCTCACATCAGCCAGCACTGCTGTTCCTGACTTCTCATTTCCAGCCCGTTTTAGTGGCACCAGTTTCCTGACTTATTGAGGAGCTGCTCTGCATGTTCACAACACAAGCCATCACCTCTCAGCTGTAATGGTAGAGTGCTTAGAAACACCCCAGACAGGTGACAAATGCAAGATTCTGAAGGGCTGTCCATCATGCAGAAGAGAGGACTTCAGAGCACTGCTTCCCAAGGCAGCGCAGGCCAAGTGTCACACTCACCGCTTAGGGGCTGATTTACTCTGCTGATTACAGGCCCTGGTCACTAACAGCAGCAGGAAACTGGTTTAAAAGTTTTAAAGATGAAAAAGGTGACTCATGAAACATAACCAATGACCTTACAGGGTCTTGGCAGGGAGGTTGGTTTCCATCTCTGGAGGTCCCTCCCAACCTCTAAGGTTCTGTGATTACAAGAGGCAGGGATGCTTGGCAGAGAGAGGAGCTGCGGTGGCATCACGAGTGACATACAGAGGCAGAGAGCCCATTCCACACTTCAGAACTTAATCCTCAAAAGGTTTGGGAAGATAAAACCAGCCAGCTATAGATAGCCTTAACTGTAAGTTCTGCAGAACTAATCCACAAGGTATTTTGGGGATGAGACTGTTCCTCTTGCCCCAAGGCCACGTTTCCAGCTCTTGGCTGAAGCTGCAGCACTGCCCTCCTGCAGCTGCCACAAAAGCAATCCTGCCCTACTGATCTACGATCACCATGAATTTTATTAACCCATCATGCCAACAACACTGCTCCTTCTATGCATCCCTCCCTAAAAGCATCAAACAGGCTGTTTATCTGCTTTCACAGCCCTTAACAAAATAACATCTGCTCCAGCATGCCTCCCACCGTATCGAGAGGCTCAGCCTCTCCCCATCTGCTCCACAACATTGGTTTCCATCACTCAGATCATTCAAACAAGCACCTTCATGCTGCTTTTTACTCCTGGGAGGAACACTTTAGAAATACCTGTAGAAGTACTTCATTATTTCCCTTCAAAACTCCTCATAATTCATCAGCTCTGAAGCACTTTTGACAAGCAGTAAGATTTTGGAGGGAGCTTTGCTGAGCGTTTGTGCAATGCTGGATGTCAGCCATAGGAGCCACAGACAAGTTGATAATAATGGTAATATTGGGGGGGTTCACAAAAGCACTGAACCACCTCCAAGTTTCTAATAGCTACCTGAAGGGGAAACACACAGCAGTGAAGGTGGCTACACTCATTTTTATGGACATGTATCTGAATTATCGGGATAGACTCATCAAAAGCACAGCAGGTTAACAAAGGAAAATACCTGACAACATCCTAAAAGCAGCCACACAAGCATGGCCTGCAAACTGTTACATTACCTTTATGCACATAGTTTTGCCTGCCCAAAAAAGCACATGAGGCATACTGAATAACTGAATTCAGTTCAGGAGGTTGTTTCCTGAGCAGTCAAAGCTTGGGGGTTGCTTTGGAGTTCCCAGTCCTAATGGGCTGACCCAGCTGGAAGGAGCACTTTGCAAACCTGCAGAACCATTTGTAACAGCCTTCACTGAACACCTCTCTCTTGGTGGCTGTACTGTTTGCCTAGTCATATGCCCAAGGTACCACAGGCTTTTGGCATTGATGAGATTGGAGGTCTTTTCCCACCTAAATCATAGAATCAGTCAGGGTTGGAAGGGACCACAAGGATCAGCCAGTTCCAACTCCCCTGCCATGCCCAGGGACACCTCACACCAGATCAGGCTGCCCACAGCCTCATCCAGCCTGGTCTTAAACACCTCCAGGGATGAGGCTTCCACCACCTCCCTGGGCAACCCCTGCCAGGCTCTCACCACCCTCATGCTCAACAACTTCTTCCTAACATCCAGGCTCAATCTCCCCATTTCTAGCTTGGTTCCATCCCCTCCCACTCCTATCACTCCCTGACAGCCTCAAAAGTCCCTCCCCAGCTTTCTTGTAGCCCCCTTCAGACACTGCAAGGCCACAAGAAGGTCACCTGGGAGCCTTCTCCTCTCCAGCCTGCACAGCCCCAACTGCCTCAGTCTCTGCTCACAGCAGAGCAGCTCCAGCCCTCTGCTCATCCTCATGGCCCTTCTCTGGACACCTTCCAGCACCTCCACATCCCTCTTGTCCCAGGGGCTCCAGCACTGGATGCAGCACTCCAGGTGGGGTCTCACCAGAGCAGAGCAGAGGGGCAGGATCACTTCCCTCACCCTGCTGTCCACACTTCTCCTGCTGCAGCCCAGGCTCTGGTTGCTCTCTGGGCTGCCAGAGCACACTGACAGCTCAGGTTGAGTTTCTCCTCCAGCAGTACCCCCAAGTCCCTCTCCTCAGGCTGCTCTCCAGCCAGGCACTGCCCAGCCTGTATTGGTGTTTGGGATTGCCTCGACCCAGGTGATTCTGTGCTCTGAGAATATTACCTCAATGTTACACCAAGGAAAAGAATGATGGAAAAGATTTGAAGAGCAGCTCATGAAAACTTTCACTCATAAAGCATTCCACAAGAGATAAATCACACAAGTGCTCAGGCAGCAGCTCAGTGCACAAGGCTGTACATCTGCTAGGCAGGCAGCTAGCAAAGCTACTTCATATTTCCTCAGAGATCTGCTATATTTGCCTGCTCCATGCTGTGTCCAGTGTTGTCTCTCCCTCCTCCTGCATGAAATGCAGTATGTAAAATACATAGGCATGGTCTGCACTTGCATCAACTCAGTGTTGTGGGTGCTAGACAACAAAGCACTGAGAAGTGCTCTAACTGCTCTGCAGTACAATGGTTCTAGAGCCAGCTCCAGAGGGGACAGTGGCAGAGCCATCTGCTTACTCCAGCCACTTCCTGTCACCCAGTGAAAGCTGCCACCACAAAGCCAAGGCCCAGGTTAGCTCACTCCTCACAACACCCCAACACTTCCTACTGCTAACAAATTACAGCTTTTCCCTCCAAAGCTACAACTACTCTCTCTCTACACCAAGACAGCAGTGGTGAACACAGGCTGTGCTTCCCAGTAACTGCATGCACTGATAAGCTTCAGCACATGCATCTCAAACACATCAGCAGATGACTGGTCCAGCCTCACAGAGCACCTTGGCTGCGATACCTGAGCTGAATCATTTGGAGTGACTCCAGAGGAGGCCACCAAGATGCTGAGAGGGCTGCAGCAGCTCTGCTCTGAGGACAGGCTGAGAGAGTTGGGGCTCTGCAGCCTGCAGAGGAGAAGGCTTCCAGGAGACCTTGGAGTGGCCTTGTAGGATCTGAAAGGGGCTCCAGGAAGGCTGGGGAGGGACTATTGACAAGGTGTGGGAATGGCAGGACAAGGGGAATGGGTTTGAAGTGGCAGAGGGGGGATTGAAAGTGGATGTTAGGAACAAGTTGTTTGCAGTGAGGGTGGTGAGACACTGGCACAGGTTGCCCAGGGAGGTTGTGGAGCACAGAAACACAGAGTATGATCCCATCTGTGCTTCTGTCATCCACAGCCTCCCTGGAGGTGTTCAGGACTGGCCTGGATGAGGCCTTGAGCAACCTGTTCTAGTGGGAGGTGTCCCTGCCTATGCACAGGGAGGTTGGAACTGGATGAGCTTTGAGGTCCCTTCCAACATAAACCATTCTATGAGTCTATTTCACCCAAAAATTCTGCAGCAAGGAAAAAAACTGCCTGCAGCAACTAAGAATGCACAGGAGCTGAGAACAAAACTCTGTAGTTAACCCTGACAAATCCCTCAAAATGCTTTCTGTAAGCAGATTACATCAATTATTTATGGCTCTACAAGGGTGGCTATGTGGCAGGTTTGCCAGTAATTAACTCTGGAACTGAAAGTGCTTCCAGAAGGCCCTTGGGAATCTCAGAGTTCAAGCACTTTCCCCACTCCCTTGCTGCTGTTGGGTGCAGTCATGCACTGCTCACTGGGAAGTGCTGCTTCTATTCCCATGTACAAGAGACCAGCTCCTGAAGCATCCTTACATTGAGAGGGATCTCTTACAAGTCCTATAGCTACAAACTGGTCTCGGATATTTTGCCTTTTAATATCAAAAGACCTGAACACTCCAAAATGTATTTATTTCTACCTTAACAAGGTTTGGCTAAAGGAAGATACACTACTTCCAAAAATACAAACAACAAAGGCATAGAAGGATGCAAATGGGGAGTGAAGTAAGTCTCACTTTGTACACTTACTCCAAGGTTAAGCACAAGAGACCTTCCTGTTTTGAATCTGGCAGTCAAGTTTTCAACTTCTGTTTAGTCCAAGTAGAATCACAGAGTCACTTTGGTTGGAACATACAGTTAAGATCAAGTCCAAGCTTCCAGAGCTTCCAAGTCCACCACCAAACCACATCCCTCAGCATCAATTAAATCTCTTCAGGGACGGTGACTCCACTTCCCTGAGCAGCCTGTTCCTCAGCTTGAAAACCTAGAACCAGTGAAGAAATTCTCTCTGATGTCCAACTGTCCAACTCTGATGTCATGCCTCCCCTGGCATGACTTGAGGCCATTTCCTATTTTCCTATCAGTTGTTCCTTGGGAGAAGAGACCAACACCCACCTTGATACAAGCTCCTTTCAGGTAGCTGTAGAGAGCAAGAGGTCTCACAGAATCATAGAATGGTAAGGTTGGAAGGGACCTCAAAGATCATCTAGTTCCAACTAGTTCAGTTGTCTCTTCTGATAACATTAGGAGCTGTCCATATCAAGTGGCAAGGAAGATTTTCCACATTCCATGGTTCTAAGCAAGAAGTCTTAAGTCTAAAAGAACAAAGCAATAGGAATGCCCCAAATGCACTAATAAAAGAAACACAACAGCCCAAGGAGCTAAATTCTGTACTGCAGGGGTCTGTTTTCAGCAAGGAGAGTTCATGAACCTCTCAGGTTTATACCAATGTGGACAGTTATGGTAATTAAGTCTAGGAAAAAGGAGGCATGGAAGAGAAGAACANCACAACCTCCCTGGGCAACCTGTGCCAGTGTCTCACCACACTCACTGCAAACAACTTCCTCCTAACATCCACTTTCAATCTCCCCTCTGACACTTCAAACCCATTGCCCCTTGTCCTGCCATTCCCAGACCTTGTCAATAGTCCCTCCTCAGCCTTCCTGGAGCCCCCTTCAGATCCTGGAAGCCTTCTCCTCTCCAGGCTGCAGAGCCCCAACTCTCTCAGCCTGTCCTCACAGCAGAGCTGCTGCAGCCCTCTCAGCATCTTGGTGGCCTCCTCTGGACTGGTTCAAACAGTTCCATGTCCTTCCTGTGCTGGGGGCTCCAGAACTGTACAGAGTCTCCTCTTAGTCCCCTTGAAGAGCATGTATAGAGCCCCAGTTCCCTCAGGCACTCCTCATGAAACTTGTGCTCTAGACCCTTCACAGCTTTGTTGCTCTTCTTTGGGCATGCCCTAGCACCTCGAGGTCCTTCTTGTAGCAAGGGGCCCAAAACTGAAGCCAGTAGTTGAAGTGCAGCCTCACCAGTGTGGAATACAGCAGGATGATCACTGCCCTGGTCCTGCTGGATGTGCTATTGCTGATCCAAGCCAGGATGCTGGTGGCCTTGTTGGCCATGTGGGCACACTGCTGGCTCTTATTTAGTTGGCTATTGACCACTGTATTTATACAAGCCACAAAACTCAGAATTCAAACACACTAGAGATGTGTCAGGCCTTCAAGCATGTATCCAAGCCACCCATTCTCCACACAAGTGACAGAACTGAGCTCATTTCCAAAGACTCAAGTTGTCAAAAGCAGAAAAAACAGGTGGCCCAGGTTTTAAGCAAGCCATTCCACCATGCAGCTCTAACATGAAATCTGTGCTTCACTAAGTCAAGGAAAGCTTGTGTATTTCCATTGGCTAGCAGCCAGTGAATATGAAGTATGTGGATCCCCACTGCTTTGCTAGACACACAAGTTCCTGCTGCAAGAGTTAATCAACTGGCTGCCCTAATTAACTTGCTCTTTCTGCTTCAGTACTGGGCTTGTCACAACTCTGTAATTAGGTCTTTGCAAACAGACTTGTTCTAAGTCAGCATTTTCTGAATCACAGAGTTGGTCTGACAATCAAAACTTTCTCCAGATGCACATTTAACACTTACATCCAAGTTACTAGTCAAACATTCAGGCTTGGTTCACTGAGCACACTACTGGCATGTAATTGTAGCCTTGGGGGGACATTTCAAGCCTATCTTGACATAATCAATAAACTATTCTCCACAGAGCACAAGGAGAATATTGAAAATAAGCAACTGTGTCACCAAGTCAGGTCTGTGCTTTTCCATTTGCTGCACTGCATGCATTTTCAGAAAGACTCCTGATAAAGTGACCCTTCACAGGTCACACCTACCTTCTGGTGGATCTCTCTAGGAAACTCAGCTCAGGGGAGGGTCTCAAACACACTGCTGTGGAATTCCTACTGTTTCACTCCCCTTCCTCTCTCCATGGTTTTCTCTGCACTGACACAAAGATAAAGGAATGTGCAATACTTCAGTAGATTTCACAGAGTTTCTGGTTCAAAAGATATCCTTTAAATGATAAAAAAAACCACAAAGAAGCTGAGTGCCAACATTAAGGACTCAGCACTAAGCTCTCCAAACACAATTACTGTGAAGTGTTGTGGGACAGGAGAGTGTCCTCACTAAACACAGCTTTCAAACTGTCTCTCCACTCTATTATATTGCAGCTTTTCAGATATAAGAAGTTACTCTTCACCACCTCTATTTTTGCCTTTTATCTTACACTCTTGGAAGTGACAGATGCAATCAATTGTCTCTTCTGATAACATTAGGAGCTGTCCATATCAAGTGGCAAGGAAGATTTTCCACATTCCATGGTTCTAAGCAAGAAGTCTTAAGTCTAAAAGAACAAAGCAATAGGAATGCCCCAAATGCACTAATAAAAGAAACACAACAGCCCAAGGAGCTAAATTCTGTACTGCAGGGGTCTGTTCTCACCAAGAAGAGTTCATGAACCTCTCAGGTTTATACCAATGTGGACAGTTATGGTAATTAAGTCTAGGAAAAAGGAGGTATGGAAGAGAAGAACACATTGCTGAGCCCAACTCTTCCCAACAGCTACAGTCAGGGTTTTCCTCACTCTAGGTTGCTACACAGCCAGCAAGAATCATAGAATGGTAAGGTTGGAAGGGACCTCAAGGATCATCCAGTTCCAACCCCCTGCCACAGGCAGGGACACCTCCCACTAGCACAGGGCACTCAAGGCCTCCTCCAACCTGGCCTTGGACACCTCCAGGGAGGGAGCAGCCACAACCTCCCTGTGCCAGTGTCTCACCACCCTCACTGCAAACAACTTTCTTCTAGCATCCAGTCTAAATCTGCCCTCCGTTAGTTTAAACCCATTGCCCCTTGTCCTGGCATTACAAGACCTTGTCAGTAGTCCATCCTCAGCCTTCCTGTAGCCCCCTTCAGATCCTGGAAGGCTACTCCAAGCTCTCCTGGAAGCCTTCTCTTCTGCAGGCTGCAGAGCCCCAACTCTCTCAGCCTGTCCTCACAGCAGAGCTGCTCCAGCCCTCTGAGACAAATCAATCCAAACCAAATGCCACAAAACCCAGGTGATATTTCCTTCTATCAGTGACCTAAGCTAGGCAAGAGTGGGTACAAGAGAAGAAAATGTAAAATAGCTGGGGCAGTGCAGAGAATTCTTGACCCTGCTGGTGGACATAGCACCTGAGGTTAACCTCAGCTGCTCAGGAAGCTGCATCCTGATAAACACAGGTACAATCATTTTGCAAAGCAGACACAAATAAAGAAGCATTCTTTTGTTGTTGTCAAGTCAGTTGAAAACCAAGACAGGAAGGCTCACCTCTTGCAACCTGCAGGTGCACATGATGGTATTTCAAAGGCAGCACTGAATAAAACATGTTGGGACACTTGGCACAACTCACCTCGCAGCAGCGATCACTCTCCCACAACGTTGGCAGGGATCGCAGTTATTAAACCTCCTCCTCTTGGCACTCCTGGAAGACAGATTAACATCTTGGTTAAAATTTCTTGGGTTTATGATTCCTCTATCCAAAAAGACCCAGCCTGCACAGACTTTTAGTATGTGGATTAATAACAACCCTAAAGAAGCAGAGAAACTACTTCGAAAAGCACATCAGGCTCACCATTGCCATAGGAGGAGACCTTGGATGCTCTCTTTAAGCCTGGAGTTGATTACTTCTCACACAAGAGGTTCACACTGGGGAAAACTACTTTGCTTTAATATCAGGTTGCTGTTGGGCAGCTCTATAATTGTACACCAAGTCTGCAGGGCCTCCAATAAATATAATAAAAAGCAGTAATGCATTGCCATGATAAACTATGACCTCAGAAACACAAATGGGAGAAAAAGCACCAGACTTAGAAACGGGGAAAGCAGTGCAAGAAGGAAAGGTGAGGCAGAGGGGAAGCAACTCTGCTTTCAGCATGTCAAGGCAATGAAATTAAACAGAAGGGGAAAAAAAATAAATCAATGTGCATTTTAAAAATGTAAGGAGTTACTACTAGGAACACCTGCACTGGACAAAGAAAGGCAGAGTTGAAGGGGCTGTTTTTAGCCTCCCTAAGGTGCTCTATATCTGGAAAGACACTGAAGAGTCAGAGGAGCTGCAATTAATCAATTGACTTTTAGTCACAAGCAGCCATTGCAGTGATGTTCCCAGGGACAGACACAGGAGCTGCCTCTCTGCCTGAGCCTGTGCAGCCTGTTGCCTCAGTTTGTTCTTTCCGTGTGTGTTTACAGAGTGAGGTTTTCATGGCGCTAAACCACAAACACTGGAGGGAAGAGTTTCTGCCTGTTCATAAACAGTGTTCCAGAACTAAATAGGTGTCAAAGTTGCACTTCAGCTGAGTGTCAATAGCTGACACCGAGTTGTGGTAAGAGGCAGAACTGCACAAAGGAAGTTCTCCTCACTCTGAAATTAAATTATTTAACCTTTGTCTTACTCAAGGTTTCCTTCTTTGTAAAGAGGAAAAGAAAGCTTCAGAGCTCTGACTCACCTGACAAGTGCTGAGGAAAATATGGACACGCTGGACTGAGGAAAAGGTGGCTTCTAACTCTGGCTCTGTCCCCCAAATGCCTGTCATCTGGAGCAGCCTCTGTCTCCCCTCATGCTTTTAGGGAGCTAACTCCCCTCACACATGTCCCAAACCAAGCAGCCACTCTCCAGCTACAAACAAGACACACACACAACCCTTCAGACTCTGCAAATGCAGTCTGGCAACACAAACTGCTCCCCAGCACTGCATTTAAAATTCAAAAACAGTAAGCAAAACACAGCAGGGAGAGCCTGAGAACTAGTGGCAGCTATCCCAAGCAAGGGCCAAGCCCCTCAGAACACCATCCTTACCAGTACTGTGAACTTCACAGCACAAAACCTCTCTATTTTCAACAGATTTGCCATTTTTTTCAGTAAACAGACATTGGTCCTGCCAGTAACAGCCCCAGAAAAATGCAACTCTCTGTAAATCAGGGGAAGCTTATAATATTTGTCTCTTTTATAGTGAGCCCTTGGGAAACATCACTCAGCAATTGTGCTGGTTTCTATTTCCTATGTTGCTCAGCCTCCTTTACCTGAGCCAGGTGGCTACCTGAAGGGAACAGCTCTTCAAAAGCAGTTAATACCTCCTAGCTGCACCTGATGAAGGTACAGGGCCTCTGAAATCTGCTCAGTCTCATGGCTTAGCTGTTATTGCATTTTGGAAGACAGCAATACAAATAATGAGTGCAGTCACAAGATACCAACACCTGCAGCAGACCTACCAGTGTGACCAGGGGCATCCTGGAGATTCTCCAACTCTCCTTCATCCCTGCTCCCCTGCTGTGCAGTGCCACAGCAGACAAGAACCAAGCAGAGAATGCAAGAAACCCTGTGCCCAAAGTTCTAAGATGCTGCAGGTCTTTCTAAGTGCTGGATCTGTAACCAGCAAGAAAGAGAACTAGAAATACTTGTGCTTTGAGTGGCAACTTTGTGCCTGTACACTAAGAAATAAGTGTGGCACTACTCAAAGGATACAAATGCCTATTTATTTCAAGTATTAATCTAAAATCTCAAGGGGCTCTTAAAGGGGTTAAGCATTCTTCCAGCACTATGAGGAAGCCAATAATTAACTTTTCTCAGCCAGTCTGTACTTTTGAGCACTGGAAAATGATGAAGCATGAGTCATACACCTAGCTCCACAGAGGAGACAAAGTTTATCCTTGTCACTGTGAATCAAGTCCAAGTCCAGCTAGACAGGCTGCAAATGGCTGTAGATGTCTGCTAATGGTTAGAAAAGCAAAGCCATTAGTTTCAGGAGAGTTCACTACAAGATGCAGAGATATAAAATGCAAACATTTCTTAGCTGTGAGCACTTCATGCCATAATTCATTCAGTCGAACTCCCTGTGTTAAATTAATCTAGCCAAACCAACTTTTGGAACCAACAAGCAGCCACAAACAGTTTCTCTGCTGGATAAAAACACAACACAACACATAGGTGTACACTTTGGAAGCTGTTTTTTAAGGGGGGTTGGTGTGTTGGTTGCTTTTTTTTAATACAGCGTCTTGAAAGGTAACATCAGGATCAGTGGGAGGCAACACAAAGCATCACTGAAGCAGTATCTGCAGAGCTTTGCTTGGGTGAATTCATTATGGCTTGGCAAACTCAGCCCTTTCCTCAGGACAATTTCTGTCCTTTGGAGACTTTGATTTAAGCATACTTAGTTGATGCAGCTTCTTCATAAGTCTCCCTTTCTTAAAAGTACCTCTGGCAAAAAGTAGAGGATAAAGGGCCAGCACAGCCAGACACCCAAGGATGCAGCTGATGCCTACCAACCTGCTGTGCTCCAGCTGCAGCCCCAGGAGCCAAGGACAGGATGAAGGTGAAGCACAGCCTTGCCTGTGATGTCCTTGAGTGGGCCCAATTTGGAGGGGAGCCTGCCTTACAGGACAGTCCAATCCCACCAGGAGAGTTTCTTGTCAGCTTTCCTAAGTCAAAACAAGACCTCTTAGCTTTCCCACAGGAACCCACCCACATACCTGCCTCCCTGCTGGCTTCAGCCCTGCTGCCATCTCTCCTCCCAGCTATTCTCCCCACACCAGCTCCCTGCCTCTTAAATGCTCTTCCTTGCAATTAGGCAGCTAATTCCTCCCACCTATGCAGCAGGGCAACCTGGCTCAACCTCAAAAGGTCCATCACATGAATAGCTGCTGTGCTGCAAAAGATGGTGTCTCTCTCAGGCTGCCCTTGCCTCCATGCTCACTATGGGCTGGAGGGAGGAGACAGACCAGCTGAAAGCTCTAAATGTTTTCTGCCACGAGTATCACTTAATGAACAGGGTCTTGAACCACTTCTAAGAATAAAGCTCATGGGGAAAAAAAAACCTCTCGGTTGTGTTACATAAGTTGTGAAAACTCTGTGGTGAATCACAGAATAGTGGAGGTTGGAAGTGGCCGCTGGAGATTGTCCAGTCCAATCCCTCTGCTAAAGCAGGGTCACTCAGAGCAGGCTGCACAGCATTGCATGCAGGTGGGTTTGTCTGCTGCTTTGAGGCTAATTGGAGTATTTTAATGAGAGAAATCAGATCTTTGGCTTTGAGAAGAAAATAACAGTGATGTCTGTATCACTCATGTTTTGCTTAGGGATATGAAAACAAGAAACAATAACAAAGTTAGAATCATAGAATGGTAAGGTTGGAAGGGATCTCAAAGGTCACCTTTTTCCAACCCTCTGCCTTTGGCAGTTGGTCAGTCTCTGGCTGGCTGCTGCTTACTTCATTAACTCCTTTGCCTGGATCTGTACAACTCAATCTAATCGTTTTCACTCCTGCATGTAAGCCTTCTGAGATAAGGGAGGAGGTGGGGAAAAGGAGGGGAATTAGTTCAGAGCCCTCCTGAGCAGTTCTGCTGTTCTGGAGGGGCTCTGAATTTCTGTTTTTTTTAACTTGTATATAGTTGTAAATATCTCTCTATATATGCTTGTAAATTTGTGCTCTGCTGTAAATACAGCTTCAGCCTTAACTTTCAGCTGGCTAAATTAGTCTGGTGAATCATGGGGGGAGTGGGAAACTCCCAAACCACCAGAGTTTGGAATCTCTCCCCAGGAGACTCTACAACCTTTCTGGGCAGCCTGCTTCAGTGCTCTGTCACCCTTGCATGAAGGAAGTTTTCCTTATATGAAGAAGATGAGCTTCCCATCTTGGACATTTATGGAGCCAGCTTAAGCATGCAGACAGCAGCACCTCATTAGTAGAGCAGACCTCGTTACCAGAGAGCAGTAAGTGGATTTACCCCAGCAGCCACACTGTGGTGTCCATCCAATGTACTGAGAATCCACCCAGACCACTCAGCTCCTGACTGCCATGCAACATCTTGAGTCTGCATGGCCTGAGAACAGCCTCAGTGTTGTAGGGGAAACCACAGTGCTGCAAGTGGTGTGTTAGAGACCCCTAACGTGAAGGTCTTCAGGGCCATCCCCACTGCTGTCTGTCATGGCAGCATCTCACAGGGATCTGGAGGAGCAGTGTGCCACCTCTGTGCTCCTCAGGCTCACTTCTGAAGTCAGCTGCAAGTCACAGATGCTGTTCACATTGTGAAACCCTGCCAAGAGTCCTGAAAACTCTTGGAAATTAAATAGGAGTTTGCTTTCTGCCAAGAAAGCAGAGTCATGAGGGGTCTCCTGGCCACCACCTCTCAGTGACAGAGAGCTCAAATCTCTGCAGAGGGGCTGGGCACCTCACCAACTCAAATCCCACCGAGTCCATTTGTGGCCACCTGGCTCTTCAGAGCAGAAATACATAGCTTAGGTTGGACAAAAAGCAGAGGCAAGAGAAGGAAGAGTTTATGTGCCCGAGCAGAGCATGAACAGTGGAGAGGTTGCACCTAAATATCAATATAACCTATTTCCTTCCAAGAATGTATTTCTTGGCCACTGACTGACCAGTTAATCCTCTTTTTTATTCCCCTCCCTTCAGTAAAACTCCCAAGTTATTAGAGGTGCTCCCCAGGGCCAGGCTATTCACGGTTCCGCTGCAGTGTGTTTTACTGCTCCCAATAAACCACAGACAAAGTTTACAGACTGAACTTGAGTTGTGCCCTTGCCTGGACCCCTTGGTTCTGCAGTTTCATCCCACAAGACAAAGATTATCCTCAGAACTATCTAAATGATAAATGCACCTCTTGCATCATTTCTCTTCTTTTTTTGGTTTTCAGTAATTCCTCTCTTCTTTTTCTCTCCCTGTGTCCTGAGCCTCTCTGTTTCTCTGCTTTCCAAGCCCAGCATATGCATATACCTCAGGATGGGCCTGTCTGGAACTGCTAATCTCATATGCTGTACGTGCTTCCCATCCTGCCGAGGGAGTGGAAGAACAGAATGCATTTTTCTGAGATGTCATGCAACATAAGATATGCAAATTGCCTCTGATTGGGAAGAGGAGATTATTTTCCCTGTCGAATCCATATGCTTTACGTACGCTGCTTGCTAGAACAATGTTCAACAAACAAGTCGACTTTTCAAGGCTAGGGGCTTCCAAAAATGAGTTTTGCATCTAGGTGAAGGCAAAGGGAAGCACTGCACAGGGTGCCGTGTTATCAGCAGTAAACACAGGTAACGAGAAGGATCTGAGGGAAAGGCTTCAATGGAGACTGCCAAGCTTGTCTAGATGGTGTTAGCTTTGTCCTTTCTTTTCATTGACCTGCATAGGAGGGTAAGGGAGGAGGGAAATGTACAGCAGTAGTACCAGCACTAAGAGGAGGGAGGAACCATTGTCAGGACATGGTGGCCTTGTGCAAGCTCTGTGATATCCATAGGATTTAGCCAATCTGTTCCTGCAGATGCCAGTTTTACGCATGATTTACCTGGCTCGATGCAGCTCCTGCTCCCGCGCCAGCCCTGCCAACGCACAGCTTGGAAAGCCGCGGTGCCCGGCAGCCGCTGCGCTGCCAGAGCTCTGCAGAGCAGCTCCTCAGCCCTCTGATGCCCCAGAAAAGGCAGGACAGGGCCTCTGGCATTTTGGTCTGCTTTGCTTTAGGGCTTTTCCTGAACTTTTCTTTGCTGTAGGTTCGTTTTTTTTAATGGTTTGGGGTTTTTTGCTATTTTTTTTCTTTTTTTCTTTTTTTTCCCCTTTTTTCTGTTTTTTCCCCCTTTCCCCCCCCTTTTTTTTTTTTTTTTTCTTTTTTTTTTTCTTTTCCGATTTTTTTTCTTCTCCAGATATGCTTCCAATNCCCCTTTTTTCTTTTTTTTTTCTTTTTTTTTTTCTTTTCCGATTTTTTTTCTTCTCCAGATAGGCTTCCAATAAAGATCATAAGTAAACAAATGAAAACAAGCACCAAAAAAAGCCTTTTTGAGCCAGCTACTGGGAGAGCACATGCTCTTGTCATCCCTTTCTGAAGTACTGGCTATTAAAGAGGTAATTCTTCCACCGTATCTCAATTGCAGCATAACGAGGCTGCCCCTGAGCGAGTGTATGCAGCTGACCTTCTGTCAGCATTTTCAATATGCTTCAAAATATCACATTATTTACCAGTTGTGAGAAAGTGCTCTTTAGTAAGCAGTTCAAAGCAATCACAGTGGCTTTGGAGATGTTAAAGATTTCCTGAAGAGCCACCAGTGTCTGTAAGATGCTCCTGGGACCTCTGTTTTGCACTGTGATTGTGTGGTGGTTTATTTCTGCCATAAAATGCATACAAAGGGAAAAAAAGAAAGAAGTAATCTTTTACAGCTGGAAACCAAATTACAGGACTGTCTTATAATAAGCAGAGATTTTTCCCAAAGTGACACAGTGGGACTTGAAAGCTTTGAATCTGATCCTGCTTAAATGAACAGGTGAAAAAAAAATCTATTGACTGTAATGGTAGAGGATCAAGCTCTGAAGGAGCTATTTAAAATGTTAGGTAGGTAATTTATGGAGGTAGTTTTATGTATCTTCATTAAGGGTCCTTTTCTCCCCTCCCCTCTGGAAACACAGAAGAAATCTGATCAAACTGTGATTAAGCTCTGTGCTGATATGGCAATGGTATCTCTATGAACAACACTCCTGTTGAGGTACTTAGTCCGATGAGCTTTCTATTAACACAGATTCACAACTAGGGATTTGTTATCTCCACTGCTGGCAATTGTCAGGACACACTAAAGAATTTACAACAGCCATGCAATCAGCTAATAGAATGCTACACCTCAGTGCCTACAGTGTGTTGGTACATTCAGGATCCAAGCATTATGAGGAACACGAGTTCCAGTTTCCTATCTAATCTACCTTTTAGCAGTCCCTCCAGAAAAGAAGGAATAAAAGGAGTGAGGAAGCAGAGTTTCTGAGAAGGACTGAAACCCTCCAAGCCCTCTTCACAGGAAAAACTCTGTGCACCAGTAATTGTAAAGCCACACACAAGCTACTGTATGGTGTCTCATATTTAGGAACTTGAGCTCCTGTGACAATGTGACAGAAGTCAGTGTCATGGTAGGCCTAAG
>VWYK01091113.1:3126-35837 GCA_013399775.1 Semnornis frantzii | reverse complement strand
ACTCTCTCCAGCAGTTCTCTGGCTCTCCTTACCAATATCCCAGATTGTGGCTAGACCATCAGGTTTTTCACATCTATTCACAGTCAGAAGAGAGGGGCAGGAGAGCTTCCTTTCCCCTGCTGGCCTCACACGTCTGAATGCCCTCAGCACATCACTGGCCTTCTTGGCCATAAGGGCACTTTGCTGGCTCATGGTGAAGTTGCTGTTCCCCAGCAGTCCCAGACCCTTCTGTGTGGAGCTGCTCTCCAGCAGGTCACTCCTCACCTGCCCTGCTGAAGGAGGTTGTTCCTCCCCAGAGGCAGGACCCTACACCTGCCCTCATTGAAGTTCATGAAGTTCCCTCTGCCCAGGTCTTTCAAAGCATATACACTGTGCTTTGTGAGCCCCCTGGGGCCACCCACAGCAAACAGTAGTGACCTATACTGGGGAGTTGCAGAACCACACTGGGGGTGTCCCCCTGACACCCAGAGATGCAGATTTTGGGCCTTTCCCTGGGTGATGCTGCCCCACCATGGGCAGAGCTGTGCTCTGGGCAGCAAGCTGCTCCTCACACCCTTGCTTCTGGCCTCTTTCTGATTCCCATCCCTCTGCACTTCCCCTGCAAGACACAGCACAGATTTGGCTGAGAACTTTGATCCCCCATCCTGCTCTGACGCCAACATTCCCTCTGTGACTCCTGGACCCGTGTCAGCCTCCTCGCTGCCCGCCAGGCCTTGCCCCTTGTCTGCTCCTTGGTTTCCGTGGCATTCCAGCCCGGAATAGAAGAGCCTTTGGCTATTCCCGGTTTTTGCGGCAGTCTTCAGGAAAGCTAAATTTGACCACAGGGCAGGAAGCAACCCAGGCAGCACTCCTGGGCCGTGTCCTCCACACTGACCTGGCTGCTTTCCTCTTGGCTTTCTGCCATGGCACAGTCCTAGAAAGGAGCCTGCAGCAGCCCAGGGTAAAGCCAAGGCTTCCGGTCCCCATGGGTTGGGGTTTAGGGGCTGCCAGCAAGACAGAGTGGTGCTGGCTGGTGGCACACGGGGCTGAACTGTGGGTCTGGGAGCCAGACTGGCTGAGATGGCTGCACCCGTGACTGGGGGTGGAGGAGCAGGGCTCTGCTTACCTGGGACAAGTTTGTGGCAGCCCTGCCAGCCCCAGAGGTTGGGGACAAAGGTACCTGCAGGTCCAGGAGCAGCTCCTCCAGCAGCAGCTGGCAGGCCTTCTTCTGCATCCTGTCCAGAGCAGCCCACAGGGATGCGGGCACCTCTCTGCGGGCGGCATCAGGGTGCAGGGAGGAGACAGCAGAGCTGGAAGAAGGGAGGGGGCAGGTCACCTGGGAAGCATGGTGGTCCTCAGGGGAAATGTGGTTTCCTTGTGGGTGCTGGGGCTGCTACAAGATCCACAAGGTTGAGGTTACCTGAGGGCCAGGTTGTTGTTGAGCGTGGCCAGCAGGTAGGAGTTGTAGAACCTAGGCACGGTGCGGTCCCGCTGGTGCTCCTTGCCACACTGCACCAGTGCTTCCCGCAGGCTGCAACACAGCGAGGCAAGGTGGGCAGAGCCACCAGCACCTGGAGCTGGGATGCTCCAGCGGGGCACGTGGACATCCCATAACCCCCCCAGCTTGCTTGGTGGTGTTGGGCAGGGTGGGACATTGGGACCCAGTTTGGACCCTGCTGAACACAAGGCGGAGACCCCTGGGGCAGCAAGCCCTGGAGCTGACAGCCCCCAGGGCTTATACAGTAGCCCCATGGGCAGAACAAGCTGCTGAGCCTTCTGGGACCTGGGTGAGGGCTGGGAGCCCCACAGCAGATCTCCACCATCAACCTGTGGTGCTTGGCCATGGGACCCAGGGTCTGTGAGGATGGGCACGAGGGGCTCTACTGACCGGCCCAGGAATGCCTCCAGCTCCTCCAAGGCCATGCTGTAGACCTTCTGCTGCAGAGAGTCTGTGATCAAGGAGGCTACCTGGATATTCTCATTCAGCATCTGCGAAGGGACAGAAAGTCAGAAGCGAGTCAATTAAAGGCTGCAGGCCACTATCCTCTTGTTGGGGGCTCTCAGCATGGCCATGCCCTGTGGTGCTGGGGACCCACCTGCATGACAATGACAGGCAGGGCTGACTGGAAAAAGCCCTCATGGTCTGTTTCAGGTTCCTCTTCCCTGAACCACTCCTTGAACTCCACCTCCAGGGTTCTCTGCATCCACTCAAGCACACTAGCCTGTGGGGTGGANATTCAGGTGCTGACCTCCTTGAGACCCAACACCTAGAACAACAGCAGGCACTGGGCCTCATCCCACAGGCTTATGATGTCCTGCTGCTGTCAAAGCAGATGCTGGCACAGCTGTGGTGGTCCCCACGCCCACTGCACATGTGCTGTCCCTCTCACCCACCTTGACTTTCACCACATATTTCCTCTCAGTGTGATCCACAAGTTCAGGAGACATCAAGGGACCCAGAGCAGAAACATCCACTTCAGGGAGCAGGTCAGGATGCCCCATCATCTCTGGGCTGCAGGGCAGAGGTGGGGCAGGGATGGGCACACCTGTGTTTTCCAGCATTTCCTACCTCTCCCTCTGGTCATCTCCAAGCAGCCAAAGCCACTCTCCCAACCCAGCCATGTGTCGATGGGCAACCCATAGCCTCCCTTTGCCTGGTGGGTGCTGGGGTTGGTGCTGACCTGTGGTACACTTGCAGCGCCCACTTGAGCAGGAGGAAGAGCCCCTGTTTGTCCAGGTCCTCTCGGAGGAGCTCCTGAAGGTGGCCCTTGAGGGCCTGGTGGTAGGTGGCAGTGCAGACACCAAGGATGTTGTAGTGAGCTGGGACACACTGGACCATTAGGTCCTTCACCACCCGCAGCTTGGACACGACATCCTCCTTCAGCACCACCAGGTGCCTGGCCAGCGCTGGCCCCACGGTGCCCACGAGGGTGCCATGGAAGCAAGCACCCACGAGGCTTTCCTGCAGCACACACTGGAACTTCTGCCTCCAGCCCTTGGGGCGCCCAGGGGGCAGGAAGGTGGCCTCCAGGAGTAGAGCGTCATCTATCCTCTCCTCCCGCTCGACAATCCGCACGGCACTGACAAAGAGAGCTGGGTCCTGGCACACCAGCTGCAGGCTGCTGCCTGCGATGTCCCACAGTTGCTTGGCCAGGCACTCATTGAGCTCTTGCAGGCCACCAAAGTAGGACAGCACAGTTGCCTGGGCACTGGAGAGCCCAAGGAGGTGCAGCTGGCACAAGATGTCATTCCGGAGGTGCTCCATCATCATGAGCTCCACGTGTGCCTCTAGGAGACACTGCCTGTGGAGCAGCTGTAGGGTATGGGAAAAAGCCTCGTGGACTGTGGAGAAGAGAGGAGAGATGCTGGGAGTGAGTGTGGGGAGCACAGAGGGGGCTGGCTCCCCCTCCATGGGTGCAGGGTCATGGGTGCAGGCTAGATGGTGAGGGTCTGAGACCTGGGGCTCTGGGAACACCATAATGGGTCAGGCCCTGCAGAGGCCTCCATCCATGGAGACTTCCCAAACCCAAGCAGCAGAGGCAGAGTGACGTCCCCTCTAGCTTTGCCACCAGCCCTGTGTGGAGCCCAAGGCTGAAGCTCTCCCCACATCCAGGAGGAGGGGGCCAGAGCCTTACCCGAAAAGAGCTGGGGCAGCACCTGCACCACGGAGGCCAGCTGCACGTGCTCTGCCATCAGCACCCGCATCTGCCGCAGGCCCTGGCACTGCTCTGCGCTGTCCAGCAAGGCCCACCGGGCAGCCCCCAACTCCTGGCATATGCCCTGCACCTCCTGGGCCGCCGACCGCAGCTGCTCCAGCCCTGTGCTCACCCCCTCCAGGTAGGATTGGACAGTCGACTGGGGAGAAGAGGACACTGCGGCAGTGAAGCAGCTCTTGCAGGCTGGAGGACGAAGCCTTGCCAGGTCTCTTCTGCATGCAGTCTCCCAGCCCTACAAGGTCACATCTCCCTCTCCCATTGTGCCCTGATCTCCCAGACTTTTCATGGTCCCATCGGACTCAAGCACTCCCAGCTTCCAGCAGCTGAAATGGCTCATTTCACTCTGCTCTGGGTAAACTGAGTCACAGAGACTGCGATGGGGTGGGGCCCAATGGCTGCTGTGCAGGAGAGCGGGAGAGGTGATCACTTGGAGGTGACCGAGGCAGCAGGGTTAGCAGTAGCCAGAGGTCTCCTTTCAGTTTTAAAGGATTACTTTGCTTCTACAAAATATTTGCAGGCCAGAGGGTCCCCACATATCCCCTCACCAAGGCATGAAGCACCTCAGTGGCCATGCCAACCCTCCTCCCAAACACATCTCCATCTTTTCCATGCCCATCTCCATGCCCTGTCCACCCATTTAACTGCCAGCTCCTGGTACCATGGAGTGCTTTTACCCAGGGTCACCAGGAGCAGGTTCTTTTCTCTGGGGTCACATCACTCAAAACCAGTTGCCTCCTGGACTATACATGGAGGTAGGAGAAACCATCTCCAAAATAATCAGCAGAAGGTCAAGGTGCTCAGGCTGAGGTTAATGGCTCCTTGGGCAGGTGAGAAGATTTGCCCTGAGCAGAGAGGAGCACATGGGGGTTGGGCCAGCCCTCCCAGATGGGGATAGAGATGTAGTTTCTCCCATAGAGATCTGCTGGGATGAAATGCAGATGGGGACCCAGTGGTGGGAATCCTGCATGTGGGGTGTGCTGAACACCCTTGGATGGCTGGAGACCTAGGACACTCATTTTAACACTTCGGACACTGCCCAGGGGTAGGGCAGGAGGTGCTGGTAGGGTTCACCAAATCCTTTGCCCCACACAATAGCACCAGCCAAAGCGCAAGGTTTTGCCAGAAGTGGAGGAAAACAATATGAATGCCATGATGATGAAAGAGGAGACTGGCTGGGAACCCTGTTCTGGGTGGTGGTGAGGCTGCAGGTGCCCATGGTGAGTGCCGTGGCAAGCACCCACCTTCAGACGGGACTGGATGGAGCTGTTCCTCTGCATCTCCCGGCTCCGGTACTGCCCAACCCCCTCCAGTTTCTCAGGGCAATAAAACACCCCTGAAGCCCATTTCAGAGCACCTCCTCTTGCCAGCTTCTCAGCCTTCTCTGCTTCTGGCCACTCCTCGTCTGCAGATGGAGCAAGGGCTTAAATAGCACAAGAGGTTAAGGAGCATGAGGAAACCTGTCCTGGCAAGGGCAGGAAGGACCCCTGAGCCCACGGCCAGGAAAGCTGTCACCAGGGGGCATCCAAGCACACACAGATGAGGGAAAGCAGCCACAGGGTCCTGCTGCGGGAGCCCCACACGTCCCCACCGCTCTGCCCAGACACAACACTGGGATGTCCGAGGGGGGTCTGGTGGCACCTGATGGCTTCCCAGACCTGCCTCACACATCAGGTGCAGGACTGAGGCTTCAGCAGTGAGTCAGCAAGAGGGATGGGGAGATGGCAGCTCTAACATGGAGACCTATTCTGAGGTGGACAGGACGCTCCTGGTATCCCAAAGGCACCCACGTAGCTGTGAGGGGACAGTGTCCCTCTTGGCACAGGGTCTGAAGCCGTGCCAAAGGCCTTCTGGACAGAGTGGAGGGCTGAGGACCGACGCGGTTATCACAAGCCAGCCCCCAGCTCCAGCGCCCGTTTCCATTGTTTCCCCCCACCCCACCTCCAGCACCACCGCACAGCCTTACGGGGGTGTCGCCCAGCCAGCGTCCTACCCTGCCGGGGACCTGCCCGCATAGGAACCCCTGGGGACCAGGGGCTTTGGCAGTGGCAGTGCCGCGAGGAAGAGCCGCGGGGTGGGCAGCGTGTCCCCGGCGCAGTCATCACTGTCAGGAAGCAGAGCCAGGCTCCTAACCCGCCGGCGCAGCAGCACCAGCTCCGGCACAGGGATGCTGAAGCGGAGGGCGGGAGAGTCTCCGAGTCGTGCCTCAGGAAGCGCCACCCCTCCCCAGGGCTGGCCGCGGCGTCCCCGTTACCTCTGGGGCTGGCAGCATGTTGGTCCCCCGCAGACATGCCCATGGCCTGCGGGCCTAGCGAGCCGCGGGCTGGGGCAGGGCCGGGCGGAGGAAGAGGGACTGGCAGCGGCTTCCTCAGCGGCAGCAGCCGCGCTCCGGAGCGACTCTTTGTGCGCCCCGCGCTCGGCACGGGAGGCACGACCGGGGGGAGGGAGGCGGCACACACGGGAAGGCGTCGCGGATCTGCGGGGCTCGGCAGCACACGTCATGACCTGCGTGCCCTCGCCAGGGCGACTGGGGAGCAGACCTCCCGCCATGTGCCCTCACCGGCACAGCCCGGGAGCAGGCATCCCGCCGCGTTTGCCCGCGCTGTCTCCTCCAGTTGGTTTCCCGTGGAATCACTGACTGCCCAGGCTGGAGAAGACCTTTCGAAGCACCGAGTCCAGCCAGCAGCCTGACGCTGACGACTCCTGCACTACATCACGGCCCTCAGCACCGCACCCACACGGCTCTGGAACCCCCCAGGGATGGGGTCTCCACCGCTCCACGGGGCAGCCTGGGCCGGTACCTCAGAGCCCCTTCTGAGGAAGAAATTGTTCCTGGTATCCCCCCTGAACCTCCCCCCGCACAACTTGAGGACGGTCCCTCTTGTCCTGTCACTTGTTGGAAGAGCCCAGCCCCAGGTGGCTGCAGCCTCCTCTCAGGGAGCTGCAGAGAGCAATGAGGTCTCCCTCAGCCTCCTCTTCTCCAGAGTGAACAACCCTAGCTCCTACAGTTGCTCCTCCCCTGTTCTCCAGACTCTTCCCCAGCCCCATGGCATACGGCCCCCCTCGATGCTCCCCAGCACTACCCGCTTACAAGCAGCCTGGCTCTGGGAGGACAGGTGAGTGCTTTGGGTGCTCCTGATGGGACACTAGCCCAGGCCAACTCTTTTCCCTGCACCCTCTGCGCCTACAGCCAAGGATGGAGCAGCTGGGAAAGGGTCCCAAAGGCAGGACGGTGGTGATGTCTAATGTACTTGGAGACATGCCCCACCACACGCTGCCTTGTGCGGGCACAGCCTGGCGATTCACCCTGGCACTGGAACAGCGAACAGCTGTGACGGGCAGCCACCAGCCCTCGGCTGCGCCCGGGCAGTGGCAGGGTTGGCACCAGAGCACGGCGAGGGGGGTGGCCACACACCCTGATCCGTGTCCGAAGCAGCCGGGGCTGAAGACATGCCCATGGCGAAAGGCTATGGAACCCCACGGCAACAACCCCGCCCCCCGCGGCTCCCCTCCCCGCGCAGCCGTTGCTCCGCCCCGCCCCGGAAGTTCCCGTGGTGCCCAGAGGGTCGGAAGCGGAAGTGTGGCCGGGCCGGAGCCGGTGAAAGCGGCGGGCAGATGGCGGAGTGCGGGCTGCAGCCACCTGGGGGTGGTAGCGGGGCTGCGGGGGCACCGAGCCGGCATGAGAAGAGTCTGGGGCTACTGACCACCAAGTTCGTGTCGCTGCTACAGGAGGCCAAAGACGGCGTACTCGACCTCAAGCTGGTGCGGGGCTGCGAGCGGCAGCGGAGGGCCCTGCCGCCCTAGGACGGGAGCTGCTAGCGGGGGGTGCGGGATGGTGGCGGAGCCTCTCCTCCGGCCGAATGTGGAGGGAGGGAAACGGGACGCGGCGGCGGCAGCAGGTGGGGGGATAAGCGGGGTTCCCGCGGAGGTCCCGGGGCTGTGGTAGAGGTGCACGGCCGCGGGGTCTCTTTCCACTGCTCCCCTCTTCCTCCCCGGCCGGCCCTGCCTATCAGCGCTCCCTGGGACAGAGGAGGCAGCGGACCCTGCCTCCTGTTGGCAGGCTTCTAGTTGCTTTCTTTTGCCCGTCTGCTGCCCTCTTGCCCCACGCCAAGGTGCTTCTTGGTCACTGGACCGTCGCGATGCAGCCCTGGGCAGCTTCCGAGGCCTGTGGAAATGGACTCCTGCAGAAGGTGCTTCTCCTCGCTGCCCTTTGCCCCGAACCTGCAGCCGAGAGTGGAGTATGGTCAGGTTCATCTCTGCCAGGCATTGCTGGGAAGTGCCCTGGGAACCTGCCCTGCTTGTGCAGCTAAAGTTAGAGAGTGGCTTGGGCTGGAAAAAGCCTCTGAGGTCATCCAGTCCAACTGTCAGCCCAACACCACCATGGAGAACAGGGCTGGTGAGGAGCATCCCCATTGGGGGAGGCTGAGGGGAGACCTCATTGCTCTCTGCAGCTACCTGAAAGGAGGTTTTAGTAATGTGGGGTTGGTCTCTTCTCCCTAGTCTCAGGTGATAGGAGGATAAATGGCCTGAAATTATGGGGGTGGGGGGTGGGGGTGGGGCTTAGCTTGGAGAGGAGGAAAAATGACTTTGTTGCAGGAGTGGTCAAGGATTGGCACAGGCTGCCCAGGGAGAGGGCAGAGTCCCTATGCCTGGAGGTGTTCCAGAACTGTGTGGCCATGGCACTTGGGGACATGGCTTGGTGCCCATGGTGGTGCTGGGTTGCTGCTGGACTGGATGCTCTCAAAGAGCTTCTCCAAGCCAAACTATTCTGTGAGCTCTGTGGACCTGCCTCTGGAAGAACTGTGGATTCTCTACTGAGGTTTAAAAAAACCCTTTTGAGTGCTGGCCTGGCCCAGCTGTTGCCCCTCACACAGCGAGGTCTTGGCATTCCTCTTCCCATCCTCATCTCCTTGCCCCTGAAGGAGTTCTGAGGCTGCCAGTGTGATGCCATAGAGCAGGGCTCTGATTCTGGGGAAGGGTGATTTTTGGAAGGGCTTCAATTTGGATTGTGCTTGACAGGGAGTAAGGGAAGGGTCACTGACTTGTGGTTACAGTGACAGTGAGAGGGTGGCTTTGTAACCCAAGGTACTGGGACAGGGGAGGTGTGAGGTGGCCAGGAATGGTCTGAGAGGAGGGGAAGGATGGATCTCAGTATCCTACCCCTGCTGCAGGCTGCAGACACCTTGGCTGTGCGGCAGAAGCGACGGATCTATGACATCACCAACGTGCTGGAGGGCATCGGCCTGATCGAGAAGAAGTCCAAGAACAGCATTCAGTGGAAGTGAGTGGTGGAGGTAGCCTGAGTCTTGCACAGGTCCCTTCAAGGCCAGAGCTAAACAATGCCAGAGTTAAATGGCTCTGCTTGGACCAAAACTCCACAGTGTGTGAGGGCACTTCCCCAATCTGGGCTGTGCTGTGCCAGTTTCTTTTCCGTGGTGGATGAGACGTTGGTTGGATGATCACATCCAGAGGGTAGTGGTCAGCTGCTCCATGTCCACACAGAGCCTGGTGGCAAGTGGTGTGCCCTAGGAGGTTCATATTGAGAACACTGCCTTATCAGTGGCATAGTGGGGTAGAGCTTCCAGATGACACCAAGGTGAGTGGCACGGTTGACAGGCTTGAGGGATGGGATCCATCCAGAGGCACCTGGAGAAATGGCACCATGTGAACTTCATGAGGTTCAACAAGTCCAAGGCCAAGCTTGTGTCCCTGAGTCAGGACAGCCCCCAGTATCAGCCCAGACTGTGGATGAAGTCTGGGGAGCAGCCCTGAGAAGGATTTGAGGGTGCTGGAGTTACAAAGCTGGAGATGAGCTGGCACTGAATGCTGCTAGCCCAGCCCTGCCTTGGGCTGATCCCCAGCAGCATGCACAGCAGAAGCAGGAAGGGGATTCTGCCCCTCTGCTGAGACCCCCTCTGCAGTGCTGCAACAACTCTGGAATCCTCAGCACAGCACAGACAAGGACCTGCTGGAACAGGGCCAGAGGCAGCCACAGCAGTGCTGACAGGGCTGGAAGGGCTCTGCTGTGAGGCCAGCCTGGGAGAGTTGGGGGTGTTCAACCTGGAGAGAAGGCTCCAAGGACACCTTCTGGTGGCCTTGCAGTGCTGAAAGGGACTCCAAGAAAGCTGGGGACAGCCTTTGGAGCAGGTCCTGTTGTGGCAGGCCGGGGAGGGGGGTTTGAACTGAGAGAGGGATATTGAGAGTGGCGAGAAGGGAGAAATGTTTGTCACTGAGGGTGGGGAGAGCCTGGCCCAGGCTGCCCAGAGAGGTGAGAGCTGCTCCATGGCTGGCATCATTGCAGGTGAGGTTGTTTGTGGCTGTGAGCCTGCTCTGGCTACAGATGTCTCTGCTGAGTGCAGGGGCTTGGACTGGGTGATCCTGAAAGATTCCTTCCCACCCAAGGCAGCTTGTGGTGCTGTGGTGGCAGTGAAGGCAGCTGGAGCAGCCCTGGTCTCTCTTACACATGAAGCATTTGCAGTGCCTTGGATCAGGAATGATTCCTGCCCTGGCACTGGAGATGGGACCGAGCCCTGCCATGCTGCAGGATGTAGGAAGATGGCACCAGACCTTGGCGTGCTGGAGGGTGGCTACAGATGAGGCTTTCTGAGCCTTCTGGCCTTGTCCAGGAGTGGCAGTGAGGGACGTGGCAGCTTTCTGAGGGGTTGGGCTGGTCTGGGTGTCTCCAGGGGCTGATGTCCCTTGCTGTCCCCTTTGCCCAGAGGGGTGGGTCCTGGCTGCAACACCCGAGAAATAGCTCACAAACTGATTGAGCTGAAGGCAGACATAGAGGACCTGGAGCAGCGGGAACAGGAACTGGAGCAGCAGAAGATGTGGGTGCAGCAGAGCATCCGAAATGTCACCGAGGATGTGCAGAACAGCAGATATCCTTTGGGAGAGATGGGCTGGGCTGCTGCTGCCCTCCTGCTGCTGCAGGGGCTGGCCTGAGGGACTGCTTGGGCTGCGGGGTAGTGATAGGACTGGGGGAATGGATCCAAACTAGAGGAGGGCAGAATTAGATTAGACCTTAGGAAGAGGTTCTTTAGCATGAGGGTGGTGAGAGACTGGCACAGGTTGCCCAGGGAAGTGGTGGAAGCCTCATCCCTGGAAGTTTTTAAGGCCAGGCTGGATGTGGCTCTGGGCAACCTGCTCTAGTGTGAGGTGTCCCTGCCCATGGCAGGGGGGTTGGAGCTGCATGGTCCTTAGGGTCCCTTTCAATCCTGGCAGCTCTGTGTTTCTGTGGCTGGCCAGCCTGGGAGCCACCTTTCTCTGTTCTGCATGGCTTGTGTCTGGCTCTTTGAAAGTGAAGCCTCCCAAAGTTGCCTGTGATGAGAAAATGCTGCTCTGGGAAGCACAAAGGCCACTTCCAGTGCAGAGCTGCTCCTGGGGCTTCCCTGGCTGAGGCTGTCAGCTCTGATGAGGACACAGCTTGCAGGCCTCCCCAGCTCAGAGCGTGGCAAAGAGCCTTCTGGGAGTGGCCTGTCTTGAAGTCTGGGAGCACCAAGGGGCCTTTGCCACTGCAGCTTTTCTCCTTAACCTTGGACACCTTAGCATATGTGACACACGAGGACATCTGCAAATGCTTCACAGGTGAGGAAATGCTGCTCCCTCCTGCAGACTGCCAGCCTGGCCCAGCTGCTCTCCTTCCCCCTGTGCTGGGCACTGGGGGGAGGCCACATCTTGAGCACTGGGTGCAGTTCTGCGCCCCTCACTCCCAGAAGGACAGTGAGGGGTTGGAGCGGGTCCAGAGAAGGACAACAAAGCTGGGGAAGGGTCTGGAGAAGAGGGCTGCTAGGACACCACTAACCCATGCCTCTCAGCACCACATCTCCATGGCTTTGAAACCCCTCCAGGCATGTAGACTCTACCCTGGGCAGCCTGGACCAGGCCTTGACAACCCTTTTGAGAGAAGAAATTGTTTCTCATGTCCAGACGAAACCTCCCTTGGAGTGACCTGGGGCCTTTTTGTCTTGTGCTGTTGCTTCTTCTTTGGGAGAAGAGACTACTCTGAGCTGGCTCCAGCCTCCTTTCAGGGATCAGTAGGGAAGGTTTCCCCTCAGCCTCCCTTTGTCCAGGTTAACCACTCCCAGCTCTGTCAGCTGCTTCTCCCCAGCCCTCTTCTCCAGACCCTTCCCCAGCTTCCTCATCATTCTCTGGACCCACTTTCTGCCTTTGTGGACTTCCTTTGTTCAGCAGACTTCATCCTGCTTGAGTTCTGCTGCTGCCTTTGGCCTTACCACCACCTTCATGTTCCTTCTGATGTCCACTGGCACTGCTGGGAGGCAGGAGTTGTGCTTTCAGGGCACTGGCAGCAGGCCGAAGGCGCTGCCTGGGGGCCAGCAGCTGACTGTCCCTGAGTGAGAGCTTCACTTGTCACTGCAGCTGCTCCTGGTCACCAGCTGCTGACTACAGTGAAACACACAGCTCAGCTCCTGCTGAGGCAGGGCTGAATTCCTCACAGGAAAGGACCTTGGTCCATAGTTTTCCATTCTCTGGTCAGTTTTCCTATAAGAATATCCTTTATGTGACTTATTTTTTCCTCTTATGAGCCATCTGAGGCTTGCAGAGATTCTTTGTTGGACCCCTATGGAGCAGGCTGAACTTCAGCTCCTTTCTAGGAGGCCCTGACATGGCAGGGGCTGGGCTGGTGATCTCCAGAGGTTCCTTCCTACCCCCACCCTTCTGAGATTCTGTTTTTTCTGACTGACCGTTCTTGAACTCAAAGTGAGTTAGGGCTTGAAGGTTTCCAAATGACTCTTGCCAGGCATGAGTTTGTGATTTGCATTCATTAAAAAAGGAGAAATTGGAAGAAGTTGGGTTCTAGTGCCTGGGAAAGGGAATTTTCCATTGGGTGCTGCAATGCACTTTGCGCTTGTGGTACCCCTGAAGAAGGAGAAGCACTCTGCAGGCTAGGGGTGAGAGAGTTAGAGGGGTCTGTAGGGGAGTGGAAATGTGGCACTGTCTTCAGAACCAACAGTTTCTGTCCCTGAGCTCCCTGGTGCATCACTGCTGTCTCATCACAGAGTTTTCTGTAAGAGCACAAGAGATTTGTTGAGGGAATCTCATCCCCTTGACAGCCCCTGGGGGGTTTTAATCCCTGCGCCTTCTGCTGCACCTTTGATCTCCTGCCTGACAGTCCAGAGAGGGGCAAGGAAACTGGTGAGGGTCTGCAGAGCAGAGCTGGGGAGGAGCAGCTGACGGAGCTGGGGATGTTCACTCTGGAGAAGAGGATGCTGAAGGAGACCTCATTGCTCTCTGCAGCTCCCTGAGAGGAGGCTGCAGCCAGCTGGGCTTGGGCTCTGCTCCCTAGGCTCAGGTGATAAAAGAAGAGGAACTGGCCTGGAATTCTGCCAGGGGAGGCTTAGGTTGGAGAGGAGGAAGAATTCCTTTGCTGCAAGAGTGGTCGGGGATTGGCACAGGCTGCCCAGGGAGGTGGTGGAGTCCCTGTGCCTGGTGATGTTCCAGAAAGGTGTGGCTATGGCAGCTGGGACCAGGGTTCGGTGCCCATGATGGGGTTTAGTTGAAGAACTGAATGATCTCAGAGAGCTTTCCAAGCCCAAACCATCCTGTGATTCCCAGATGTGCTCTTCTTCCATGCCCTCTTTCTCCTTGCTCTGGGGATCTCCTGTGCTCCTCACCAAGTGAGGCTTGCTGTGAAACACTGCTCAGTGTGCACACTGACCACAGCAAAGCTTCACCATTCCAGGTGGAAGCTGCTGCCTCTACATACTGCCATATGGGCACAGCTCTGATACTTCTCTGCTCATATTTCTGTAAGTCCAGGCATGGCCTGGAAGCTGCTGGCCTGGGGCTGTTGTGTTACAAGGGGCAGAAAATCAGAGTCATGGAATGTTTTGGAAGGGACCTCCAAAGGTCATCCAGTCCAACCCCCTGTGGTCATCAGGGACAATTCCTCCTCTAGATCAGGTTGCCCAGGGCATCGTCAACTCTTACCTTGGTGGTCTCCAGGGATGGGGCCTCAACCACCTCCCTGGGCAACCTGTTGCAGTTTTCCAGCACCCTCATGGCAAAGAGCTCTCAAGCTACTGTGAACTTGGAAAAGAAAGATGCTACCAGCCTACCTGTGAGCCCTGTGGCTGCTGAGCTCTTCACAGGGTCCAGTGCAGAACTACAGAGTGCTGGGGGCTGGAAGGGACCTCTGGAGATCATCTCTGATCACCATTCTGTCATCTGATACAACCTTCCTGCTAATGCAGGTGCCTCCAGGGCAGGTCACACGGGAACACATCCAGGTGGATTTGAAAGTCTCCAGAGCAGGAAATTCCACAACCTCTCTGGGCAACCTGCTCCAGGCCTCCAGCACCCTCACACCAAACAAATTTCACTTCATGGAATTCTTTTGGTTGGAAAAGCTCTTTCAGATCATCCATTCCAACCCTTCTCTAACTCCGCCAAGGCCACTGCTAATCCATGGCCCTCAGCACCACATCTCTGCCTCTATGAAACACCTCTAGGGCTGGGCATTCAGCTACCTCCCTGGGCAGCCTGTGCCAGTGCCTGAGAATTCCTTCAGTGAAGAAGTTTCTTCTGCTATCAAACCTAAACCTGTCCTGGGGCAACTTGAGGCTGTCTCATCTTGTCCTATCACCTGTGCCTTGGTTGAATAGACCAAGCCCAGCTGGCTGCAGCCTCAGAGCTGCAGAGAGCAATGAGGTCTCCCTCAGCCTCCTCCACACTAACCACCCACAGCTCCCTCAGCTATCCCTCCCCAGCCTTGGTCTCCAGACCCTTCCCCACCTTTTTTGCCCTTCTCTGGACCTGCTCCAGCCCCTCAATGGCCTTCTTGAGGGCCTAAACTGCACCCCGTGCTCAAGCTGTGGCCTCACCAGTGCCCAGTACAAGTTCAGATGGAAATTCCTGTGTTCCAGTTTGTGCCCATTGCCCTGTCGCTGGGCACCACTGACAAATGTTTGGCCCCATCCTCTTGTCCCCTCCCCTTTAGATGTTCATAAGCACTCAGCACCAGGCATCTCTCTGGTCAGTAGAGACTGGGAGGTGCTGGATTCAGGTGTGAGTGCTGCAGCTGGAGCTTGCTCTGCTGTGCCTTGCCAGGTCTGTGCTTTCTGCTGTTTCTTGTTGCCATCTGCAGGCTGTGGTAGCAGGGTGCAAGACCCTGCCTTTAGCTGTAGATGTCCTTGGAGGGGATTTAAGTGGGGGGGAAAGGATCCTGGAGGGGGATGGGGAGCTTTGGGGTGGGGGAGGCCTTTGTCAGGGCTTCATTGTCATCAGAACAGTTTGTGCTGACTAGGCTGTGTTCACAGGAGACACCCTCCTTGCCATCCGAGCCCCCTTGGGCACACGCTTGGAGGTTCCCATCCCTGAGGTGAGTGGTGAAGGTATGGAGGGTGCAGGAGTGGCAGTGCTGTGCAGGGGCTGCTGCTGAACTGCCCAGGCTGGGAGTTGGCAATTGGGGCTCACAGAATCCTACCATGGGTTCGGTTGGAAGTGACCTCAAAAATCATCCGGTGCCAACCCCCTGCCCTGGGCAGGGACACCTCCCACCAATTCAGGCTGCTCAAGACCTCACCCAGCCTGGCCTTGAACACCTCTGGGCAGGGGGCAGCCACAGCCTCCCATGGCAACCCGTGTCAGTGTCTCCCCTCACTGCCAACAATTTCTTCCTCCTCTCCACTCTCACTCTCCCCTCTCCCAGCTCAAAGCCACTGTCCCTTGTCCTGGCACTCCTAGCCCTTGTCCAAAGTCCCTCCCCAGCTCTCCTGCAACCCCTTCAGGCACCGTAAGGCTGTTCTGAGGTCTCCCTGGAGCCTTCTCTTCTCCAGAGGATTTTATGGAGTCAAAGAATTGGAGTCAGGAAGGGCTCCAAGTGTGAAATCAGTGCCAGGAATCCCTGTTGGGAAGACTATGAGCAAGGACAGGAACTGCAGCGGGGAGGAGAGGTGTGCAAGTCAGGACAACCATGTGTGGACCCTTGCTGCCCTGCCCTGGGAGAGACCCATTCTGATTGGGAAGAGCATTCAGTGCATGACTGCGTCAGCTCCTAGAATCCCAGAGTTACTTTGCTGGGAAAAGGCCTTTCAGGTGATGAAGTCCAACTGCTGAGTGGCTGTGTTTTGCTTTTGCCTTGCCCCAGGGCCTGAATGGGCAGAAGAAGTACCAGATCCACCTGAAGAGCACCACTGGCCCCATTGACGTTCTCTTAGTAAACAAAGACGCTTGGAGCTCCCCTCCCGTGGTGCTCCCTGTCCCTCCCCCTGAGGACCTCATCCAGTGCCAAGCTGTCACACCCTCGAAGCCACAGATCCCAGCATCCACCCAGCTGCAGGAGGCTTCAGTTCCTAGCAGCACCCAGCCCTCCACACCCACACCCAACAGCACCCACGACTGTGGCTCCCCCAAGCAGAAGGCCACCAGCACAGGTGAGAGGAGGCACAGACAGGCTGCAGAGCTGTTCTTTGGCCTGGCTGTGGCTGCAGCTGCTGGTGGGGGAGCACCTCTGCCTTCGCTGCAGTCCTGAGCAGTGGGACTGGCAGCTGCTTGTGCAGGACAATGACCTCCAGACCAGGACCAGAGCCGTGGCAGGAGGAGGCAGTGCCAGGCTGTGGGAACGGTGGCTGGTGAGAGCTGAACATGCAGATCCCTGTTTGTGCAACGGTCTGTTGGAGTCACAGGTTCACCTTCCAGCTTGAGCAGAGACTCAACAATACCGGAGTTGGATTGCTTTATCCAGCTGCATTTTGAAAACCTCTAGAGGCAGAAATTCCTTGGTGAGCCCTCCAGGGCTGCAGCACCTTCTCAAGGAATTCCTTCTTCCTGATGTCTGGGTTCCATGAGCTGCATCTCCTGCCTGTTGTGCACATGGCATCAGTTGGCACCACTGAGGAGTTCTGAGCTGTTGCACATTCCCTACAGGTAGCCACAAGCTGCTGTTAGGCTGCCCTCAGACTCCTGAGGTTGCTCTTGGACTTCTTTTTGCCTGGCTGACCAAGCCCCTCCTGGCAGGCCATGTGCCCTGCAGCCCTGGCCAATGTGACAGCCTTCAGCTGGGTCCTCTCCACATCTTCCTCAGACTAGAGGATGACCAAAGCTGGACACTACTCCAAGAGCATCCTCAACCCTGAGCAGGCAGAGAGGAAGCCCTCAATGTGCTGGTTGTGTCTTGCTGCCTGGTTTGTGTTCCCTGCTGTGAGGGCAGCCTAGCACCACCAAGCAAGAAGCTTTCTTCAGGCAGCTCCCTCTGCTTGGCCCTGCTGTTTGCTGGGTGGCTGGGAGGAGGTGGCAGATGGCACTGAGGCAGTAGAGGACACTAATCTCAGAGAGTGTTGATCTGCTGGAGGGCAGGAAGGCTCTGCAGAGGGCTCTGCCCAGGTTGGATCCATGACTGAGGCCAATGGGATGAGGTTCAACAAGGCCAAAGGCTGGGTCCTGCACCTGGGTCACAGCAATCTGAGAAGGCTCCAGGCTGGGGCAGAGTGGCTGGAAAGTGCCCAGTGGGAACTGCAGGTTAAGTCCTCATCTTCAGCAGCTGAAGATGAACCAGGGTGAGTCCAGGTGGGCAAGAAGGGCACCAGCAACCTGGTCTGGATCAGCAATGGTGTGGGCAGCAGCAGCAGGGCAGGGATTGTCCTCCTGCACTGCTGAGGCCACAACTTGAATTCTGGGTTCAGTTTTGGGCCTCTCACTCCAGGAAGGCCATTGAGGGACTGGAGCAGGTCCAGAGAAGGGGAACAAAGGTGGGGAAGGGTCTGGAGAAGAGGACTGGGGAGGAGCAGCTGAGGGAGCTGGCGGTGGTTAGTGTGGAGAAGCGGAGGGTGAGGGAGACCTCATTGCTCTCTGCAGCTCCCTGAGAGGAGGCTGCAGCCAGCTGGGATTGGGCTCTGCTCCCTGAGAGCAAGTGACAGGATGAGAGGAAATGTCCTCAAGTTGCTCCTGAGAGGTTTAGGTTGGACATTGGAAGAAAATTCTTCCCTGCAAGGGTTCTCAAAACCTGACACAGGCTGCCCAAGGAGGTGGCTGAATGCCCAGCCCTGGAGGTGTTTCAGAGGCAGAGATGTGCTGAGGGCCATGACTTAGCCCCAGCCTTGGCAGAATGGTTGGACTGGGTGGGCTGCAGCTGCAGTGGCTCTGTGACGTGACTGTGTGTGTGGCTCTTGCAGGCCCAGCAGCAGAGCCTAGGAGCAGTGAGCTGGAGTCCCTGGGCAGCACAGCAGCGGCTGGCTTGGACACTCAGGTGCTGCAGTCCTCTGCCTCCCTGGACAGCAGCTCCATCCTGCCCAACCCTTCCACCTCCTTTGAGCCCATCAAGCCAGACCCCACTGGAAGTGAGTATCACAGCTCCACCCGTGTCTTGCTGCAGGGCTGGGGAAGGAGCTGAGCTCTGCTCTGCCTTTCCTGCCAGCATGAGCAGCCATTGCCCTGTGAGGCTGCTGGGGAACCTGGCCAGGAGGCGACTGTCAAGTCTGGGGTCCTGCCACTTCCTGTGACACAGAGGACCTGCCAGGGATGCCCACATGGCACATCTCTGCTGTTAGGTGCAGGGCTAGTCCCTTTCAGTCCTCTTTGCAGTGCAAGGTCCCAAGCTGGGGACTCTGTGAAGCTCCAGGATTTCCAGCCAGCTGTGAGAGCACCTCGGGGAGTTCTTCTGCAGAAGAACTCTTGGCTACCTGTTCCTCCCTTACTCTGCAACACTTCAAGTGTCTCTAGGGCTCTTAATCCCAGTGTTAAGAGTGGGGAGCTCCTCCATGTGCCTGGTGAGCTGAAATGGGCTTTACAAAAGCAGTGTTGGGGCTTTCTGCCAGGCAGTGACAGGATGGCCCAAGCGTAGAGAAGCATCCTCCAGAAGCCATTGTGGCATTTGGAAATGTCCCTTCAGGGCAGGAACGCTCTGGGTTGGAGGGTTGTGGTTGGAAGAGGAAATCTTACTGGAGTGTGTGCTTGAGAAAAGTGGGAACTGGTCACATCTTCATCTTGGAGTAGTCTTGGCTGTGGCCCAGTGAGGCCATGAGGATTCTCTAAAATCATGCCCTCACCCTACAGCTCCACAGGCCTGCTGGAGCAGGGGAAGAGGAGGCCACAGCAGTGCTGGCAGGGCTGGAAGGGCTCTGCTGTGAGGCCAGCCTGGGAGAGTTGGGGGTGTTCAGCCTGGAGAGGAGAAGGCTCCAGGGACACCTTCTGGTGGCCTTGCAGTGCTGGAAGGGACTCCTAAGAAAGCTGGGGACAGCCTTTGGAACAGGTCCTGTTGTGGCAGGCCAAAGGGGGATGGTTTGAACTGAGAGAGGGAGATTGAGAGTGGCGAGAAGGGAGAAATGTTTGTCACTGAGGGTGGGGAGAGCCTGGCCCAGGCTGCCCAGAGAGGTGGGAGCTGCCCCATGACTGGCATCATTGCAGGTGAGGTTGTTTGTGGCTACAGATGTCCCTGCTGAGTGCAGGGGCTTGGACTGGATGACCCTGAAAGGTCCCTTCCCACCCAATCCCTTCAACAGAAGATAAGTGGAGGTGGTGGATGGAGGCTAGCAGCAGGTTGGGGCTGCACACAGCTGCTGGCTCTGCTCACTCTCCTGTCTCCTAGCTCCAACAGATTGGTTTTAAAGCAGCTGAGCTGGAGGGTTTTATCACCTCAGCGGAGCCCTGGGCTGTGGGAGCACAGCGTCTGGGTGGCACAGGATGGTTTGGTGCCAAGGACTGTGGGCCATGAAGTTGTGAAGCGCTTCACACTCTTCATGCAGCACTGCTAACTGTATGCTTTGTTGTGTTTGCAGTACTGGAGCTACCCAAGGAGCTGTCAGAGATGTTCGATCCAACCAGAGGTAGGTTTTCTTCCTTACCACAGCTTGGCTCTGTGCCCAGCTACCCACAGAAGGGGGCACTGTTTTAATCACCTCATTTGGAGTTCTGTTGGATTTGGAAGGTGCTTGTGGTCTCTGGGGGCTTCTGGCTCTCCACCTGGGGCTGGGCACTCCTGCAGTGCCTGGTTTCTGTGTGCAGTGTTTTGTCATTGCCTGTGTTCAGATCATGCAGTCATAGAACTACAGTATGGTAGGGGCTGGAAGGGACCTCGAGAGACCATCCAGTTCAACCCCCCTGCCAGAGCATGGGCACCCAGAGCAGGGCACCCAGGAACACATCCAGGTGATCTGAAAGGCTCCAGAGCAGGAGACTCCACAACCTCTCTGGGCAGCCTGCTCCAAGGCTCCAGCACCGTAACACCAAACAAGTTTCTCCTTCTGTTCAGGTGGAACCTCCTGAGACACTGAGGGCTGTGAACAAGTCAGCTGAGTTTCAGGAGCTTGTTGGGTTTCCTGTGGAGGGGTTTGGGGCTTCAGCTAGCGCAGGGGTAGAACACAGCCCCTCCTGTTCTGACACCAATTTCGCTTTCCCTGAGCCTCTTTTTGCCACTGCCTGCTGCACACACTGGGCTTGGGCAGGGAAGAGTTAACAAGGGTAGGGAACACCCTAGGCAGGGTGGGGAACTTCAAAGGAACAGACCAGGAAATCAGTGTTGCTTAACCCTGCTTGTCTACTCCCCAGAGTGTATGAACTCTGAGCTGCTGGAGGAGCTGATGTCCTCTGAAGGTGAGTATCGAGTCCCTTCAGGCTGTGACCTTTCCAGAGCTGCAAGGGCAAGCTGTATGACTTGGAACCATAGGATTGGTTGAGTTGGAAGAAGAAACCTGTCACAGATGGGTAGAGGCTGGAAGGGATCTCTGGAGGTGACCCCGTCCAACCTCACCCTCCTCTAGAGAAGGAAGCTCCACAACCTCTCTGGGCAGCCTGCTCCAGGCCTCCAGCACCCTCACACC
Organism: Semnornis frantzii; assembly: GCA_013399775.1. NCBI lineage: Eukaryota > Metazoa > Chordata > Aves > Piciformes > Ramphastidae > Semnornis > Semnornis frantzii. The sequence continues at coordinate 15,370 of VWYK01091113.1, read as the reverse complement.
AAACAGCTTTCTCCTCATGCTCAGCTGGAACCTCCTGGGTCTCAGCTCATACCTGTTACTCCTTGTCCTGCCACTGAGCACCACCCAAAGAGCCTGGCACCTTCATCCTGGCACCCACCCCTCAGATATGTACAGACACTGATCAGGTCCCCTCTCAGCCTTCTCTCCACACTAACCAGCTCCAGGGCTCTCAGCCTTTCTTCATAGCAGAGATGTTCCAGGCCCTTCAACATCCTTGTAGCCTCTCTTGGACTGTCTCCAGCAGTTCCCTGTCTCTGGAACTGGGCAGTGCCATTGTCTTTCCTCCTGTCCTCAGGCACTTCCTCTATTCTCCATGGCCTTTCAGAAATGCTGAAGAGGTCACTGAGTGCAACTCTTAACCCAGTATCCCCTCCAGGGACAGGGGCTCCACCACTGCCCTGGGCAGCCTGTTCCAAGCTTTGACAACTCTTGGGGAAGAAATTTTTCCTCTTTTCCAACCTGAACTTCTCCTGAGGCAACTTGAGACCATTTTCCCTTATCCTATTTCTTGTTCCTTGGGACAAGAGACCAACCCAACTTCCCTTCAGGGAGCTGAGGGAGCCAGAAAACTTTCTCCAAGCCTCCTTTTCTCCAGGCTGAAGGACCCTGGTACACTGAGCTGCTGCTCACCAGACCTATGCTCTGGAACCTTTACCAGTTGTGTTGCTGTTCTCTGGGCGTGGGGCGCAAAACTGAACCCATACCCATCTCACCAACTTCCCTGGCTCTGGACACAGGCTCAGTTCCCCCTGTGTTTCCAGGCCCTGAGCTGGCTGTGAGGAGCAGCAGAGCCTGGCCCTTCCATCCCGCAAAGCTTATCTGAAACCACTCAAAGCCTATTGCTGTGAGATGGCCTCCCCAGGGCTGTGCCACTCGGGCACTGGCTGGCAGCTCTTGATCCTGCCTGGCAGTGCTGGCTCGGGTCACCAACCCTGGCTGCTCTGCCCACAGTGTTCGCTCCCTTGCTGCGCCTGTCCCCTCCGCCTAGTGACCATGACTACATCTACAACCTGGATGAAAGTGAGGGCGTCTGTGACCTCTTTGATGTGCCTGTCCTCAACCTCTGAGCTGCCTGGTGAGCACAGGGCCTGCTGGGACTTTGTCTGGGTTTGGATTCCTGTGCTGGAACTGGATGGGTGACCCACCCAGAGATGCTCTCCTGTGGACTCAGAGCCAAGAGAGGTGGACCTGCAGGTTGGGAACCTCCCTGTAGCTTCTTCCTCTACTGCCTGTGCAGGGCACACCTCAACCTCCATCTCCCTCTCCAGTGCCCCCCTGGGCCTCCCTTCACAGGGGCTGCCTTTGAGTCTGCCCAGTTCACCCACAGAGTGCCCACATGCCTCTGAGCTTCCTCACTGCTGCCTGCGTTGGTTTTGCCCTGCACTTCCAGAGGCACTTTGCACCTCCTAGGTGCCAACTGCTGCCAGATGCCCTGCAACCGTGGTCAGTTCCCAAGCCCAGAGGTGGTTCAGTGGATTTGTGAGCAGGTCGGCTGGGGGGGTTGTGCTGCCGAGTGACAGCAAGGAGAACGCAATGGCACCCAATGGGCATTTTTTCAGTGGCTGCAGGCCAAGCCAGGATGTTTGCCAAGAAGCACTTTTTGGAGCCAGTTGTGCCTCCTGGTGGGATTCAGGAGCTGAGTGTTCCTAGCAGGACCCAGGCATGCTAGTTCTGCTGATGCAGGAGCCCAGGAGAACAACTCCATGTGCAGCTCCATGCACAGCAGCTGTGCTGACTTTGACAGGGCTAAAGAAGAGGTTCCAGTGTGGTGTTTAAGCTATTACTTGGTTTGACCTGAGTGAGAAGATGTGTGGAAGGATGAGACTGTTCCAACTGGTGCCACCAAGGTACTTCAACCAGTGTCTCCAGCCATTGCAGCTGAGCCTTCAGTGGTGTGGAGACAACCCAGCAGCAACCATCTGGCATTGCTCTGCCCCTAGGCATTGTCAGAGGAGTGCTTTGTACCCTCCCCTGTTTCTCTTTGGGCATCTGCTCAGGATCAGGCTTCCTGCATATGTGAATTGCTCCTCTAGTGCCCATCCCCATACTCCCAATTCCTGATCCTGCAGCAGGTCACTTCCTAGTGTGGAGCGTTCTCTGCATTATTCTCCTGACAGATGCTCTCCATTGCTTGCTTCTTGCCTTCTGTGGTGGAAGTTCTGCTTTTGACTTCCATGGGGTGATCAGATGGTACCAGCCTTTGACCCTGGAGTGAAGCATCACACTGTGGTGCTGTGCTTCCTGCTCAGATGCTGTTTGGTTGTCTCCAGTTCTGCACATCTTCTGGTGCTAGCAACTGTCCTGCCTTTCCTGCTCCACAAGCTGCTGAGGAGGGGGCTGGGCACTGCAGGGAGGTGGCTTTCAGCCATCCTGGTGATGTGCTGGTGCTTCCCTTCTGCACTTAACTCACTGCCTGTGAACTGCACGAGCGGCTGCAGCACCAGCAACTGGGGATGTAAAGTCACCAATTCTTGGAGCCACAGAGATGAGCAGAGTTATGTCGTAGGGACCTGCATCCCTGAGGTGGCTCCTCAGGCCATCCTGGTCTGTGTGGGACTCCTCCAGAAAAGCTACTCCTCTCTGCAGCTCCAAGCACAGGTATCTTCTCAGGAGAAGTGTGAAGAATTTCAGAGGAATGTTGAGATGCTCTCTAGTGTGACAGCTACTGCCCATGGCCTGGTGCACATCCATCCTGCATGCAGCCTGTCCCCAAACCGTCCCCCCTTGGCATGGAAGCTGGCCAGAACCCCTCAGTCCCATGTATGTTAGCTGCCTCCATGACTCTCCATGTTCTACCTGACCCTCACCCTCCTCCCACCTGCCACCAGTTAGACCACCTTCAGAAAAGGGTTAGAGAAGAATTTACATTGCAGATGAACTTTGGATTCCTATATAAAGATTATTTTTATACTTTTTTTTTTTTTTTCCAAAGCAAGCAATTTTGCCTGTAATATTTGTACAGTGTTCTCTGATGTGAATAAATAGCAAAACCTTTCCAGAGCTTCCCCTCGTGGAGCTGATGGGTGTCTGTGCACTGGGTAAGGAGTCATTGGATGATCACATCCAAAGGTCAACGTCTCGGTGGCCAGATGGAGGGGGGTGACAAGTGGTGCCCCTCAGGGCTCTGTGCTGGGCCCAGAGCTGTTCAATGTCTGCAGCAATGAGAGACCAGGAGATTGAGGCACCCTCAGCAGGGCTGCTGGTGACACCAAGCTGAGTGGTGTGGTTGGTAAGACAGAGGGATGGGATACACTCAGAGGTGGCTGAGGAGAACCTCCTGAAGTTCAGCAAGACAAAGTGCAAGGTGCTGCACCTGGGTTGGGGTGGCACAGAGATTGAGAGCAGCCCTGTGGAGGAGTTAGGGGTGCTGGTGGAGGAGGAGCTGGGCAGGAGCCAGCAACAGGCACTGGCAGCCCAAAAGGCCAAGGACAGCCTGGACTGTGTCCAAAGCAGCATGGGCAGAGATAAAGAGAGGGGATCCTGCTCCTCTGCTCTGGGGAGACCTCACCTGTAGGGCTGGGGCCAGCTGTGGGACCCCTAGCACAGGAAGAACCTGGACCTGCTGGAGAGGGTCCAGAGGAGGCCATGAAAATGAGCAGAGGTTGGAAAAGCTCTGCTGTGGGGACAGGCTGGGAGAGTTGGGGATGTTGAGCCTGGAGAAGAGAAGGCTCTACAGAGACCCTGAAGCCGTAGCTGAAGGGGCTCCAGGAGAGCTGGGGAGGGACTTTGGACAAGGGCTGGGAGTGCTAGGATGGCTAGGGGCACTGGCTGTGAGCTGGGAGAGGGGAGATCGAGAGTGAAGATGAGTAACAAATTGTTGGCAGTGAGGGTGGGGAGAGAGTGGCACAGATCGCCCAGTGAAGTTATGGATGCCCTCTGCCTAGAGGTGTTCAAGGCCAGAGCAGATGTGTCCCTGGGCAGCCTGCTCTAGTTGGAGGTGTCTCTGCTGCCTGCAGGAGGTTGGACGAGATGTTCTCAGACGGTCCCTTCTAGCCCAACGCACTCTGTGGCTCCGGTGCCTTCCGGAATGCAGGGTGCCTGCCGTGCCCTCGGGGCTGGGCCGGTTTCCGTGGCCAGGAGTGGGTCCTACCAAACCCGCGTCAGCTCAGGTGAGGGGGTCGGGCCTACACGGGCCTGTGGCGACTCAGGTGCCGGTAGTGGCAGCAGGGCCCCGGGACCGGCAGCGGGCCCTCCCGGGAGGCGGCGACAGCAACCCGGAACTGCGGGACGCGGAGCGGCGGCGCGGAGAGGGAGCGGGAGCCATGCCGCCGCACAAGGACGTGGTGAAGATCGCGATCCAGATGGTGGGAGCCATCCCGCAGCTCATCGAGCTGCAGCAGGTACCGCCCGGCACAGGCTGGCACACCTGGGGATGCTGTGTCCGGAGAGGAGGTGGCTCCGAAGGGACCTTATCGATGGCTGCAAATGCCTGGAGGTGGGGAGGAAGAAGGGGACAGGCTTTTGTTAGTGGTGCCCAGGGACAGGACAAGGGGCAGTGGGCACAAACTGGAATCCAGGAGGTTCCATCTGATCAGGAGGAGAAAGTTGTGTGGTGCGAGGGTGCTGGAAGCCTGGAGCAGGCTGCTCAGAGAGGTTGTGGAGTCTCTGGAGACTTTCGAAATCCCCTGGATGTGTTCCTGGGTGCCCTGCCCTGGGTGCCCCTGCTGTGGTAGGGGGTTGGACTGGCTGATCTCCGGAGGCCTCTTGCAGCCCCTGCCGTTCTATGGCTCTATGATTCTGTGATACGAAATCCCCACCACTCCCAGCGGACCCCTGGCCCTTGCTCATGGCCACCCTCTCGCTTGCAGACCAAGCCCCTGGCCTCGGTGCTCAAGGACATCTGCGACGCGTGAGTACCGCGCCCGGCTCCGCGCCTCACACGTGCGGCCGCGGCGACACAGTCCACGGCGGCTGCCACTGTCTCGCCGGCGGCCGGCACCGGCCCTGCACGACTGTGATCGGCCGCACATCGCCGCAGGTGGAGCCTGCCCGACAACGAGCGCTACGCCCTGCAGTACGCGGATGGGCGACAGATCTACATCACCGAGTCGGTGAGGAAGCCTCGACCCTCGCCCGGCTCCGCTGCCCTGCCGCTCGGCTCACCGCTCCCTTCCTCTTGCAGAACCGCAGGGAGATTAAGAACGGAAGCATTCTGCGGCTGACCACCTCCCCGGTACATCCGGCTGTCCCCCCTTGTCGCCGCCGCCGCCGCGGGCTCCGCCAGGTTGTGCCCCGGCACTGGGTGATGCGGTGCTGCTCCAGGCCCTCTGTCGCTGCCTCGCTTGGTGACTTCTGGCTCGCCGTGGCACCTCTCGGTGCCTCGGGCCCAGCAGGAGTAGTGCAGAGAGACCTGTCACAGACTTCATTCTCCCTCGGCAGCGCTTGGGGGCGTTTGAGAAGCTAAACCATCTGGCAGTGCCTCGGAGGCATGGGGCAGCTCAGCGAACATGATGCCAGCTTCACCTCCTTCCTCAGCTCTTCCTGCTCTCCGGTGGTTCTGTCTCTCGGTCCACCACCCTGCCGGGGCTTTTCTAGCCTGAAGCCTCCTTTAAAAGCTTGTGCTTAAGTTCTTCCAGCCTTCTCCAAGCCTCTCACCCTCTTTTGATGAACCCCTTTGTCTTGATTATTTCCTTCCTGGTAGGACCAAGAAGCGGAGCAGTTGTACAGCGGCATCTGGAGCAACAACCTGAATATGAAGGCAGACTCGCTGAGGAAACTTGCAAGACTCTCACAGGACATTGCTTTTGCTCAGGAGTTCGTCAACAGGAATGGCTTGAAACAGATCTTCTCTATTGTGGAAGACGGAAAGTAGTGAGTGTCAGGAGAGGACTTTCTGTGCAGCTCTTGATTTTCCTTCTCCCCTGCTAATGCTGCGTGAGCTCCGAGCTGGCTGCTGGAGTGGTCTCTGTGTTCCTGTCTTGTTCCTGTGAGTGGCATGAAGGGCAGTGGTGTTGGCAGGGTGCTTGGCTCTGCAGGCTTCTTACCTGCAGGTCTGTGACTGCTGTGTCCCCGCACCACTGGCAGATGGGGAAGGTCCCCACACTTTTTTGGTCCTAACTCCTCATGAATGTGCCCAGACTTGAACCTGCCATCCCTTTGCTGTCTGGGTCATCTGCAGCCCCATGGGTTTTGTTGCCAGGAAGCCTTCCATGATGACCCTAGCCACCCCTGCTGCTGAGTCCTGCCACCATAAATAATCCCTCAGCCGTGAGATTTGAGCCATGAGAGGTCTGTGGGCAGCTCGAGAAAACCATTGGTGCCCAACTCAGGCCTGATTCTCCCAGAATGTGATGGAGCCTCTCCACAGAGGATGTGGAGCCCAAAACCTGGCAGTGCAGGGCATGTTTCTTCTTGGCAGGGGGGGGGGTGGGGGGGGGGGGGAGGGAGCTAGGGTGGTTTGGCTTTCCGACAAGGGCTTGTCTGCAGTGATCTTTGTACTGTGACAAAGGAGCTTTCCAGAAGCCACTGAACTTCCCCTGCCTTGACTCCTTAGTCTGACTAAGCCAGTTTGACATCTTACCCAAGGGACTCTCTTTCCTTTCTCCTGCTTGCTGCTCTCTGCTCCAGTCCCTAGCACGCACACCAACATGCAATTGTACTCCCATCCCATGGTGGTGCCTGTGAGGAGCCCTCCTCACTGTGTTTGCTCCTTTGCCCCTCCAGTACAGGTGAGATATTGGATCATACCCTCGAGGCCTTCATAGAGCTTATGGAACATGATTTTATTTCCTGGGAGACTCTTAGTTCAGCCTTCATGAAGAAGGTGAGCACCTTCTGCAGACTCCACAGCTCCTGCCCTTGAGACTCCTCCTTGCTGTTTGCAGGGAGGCTCAGCCGGTGCCAACAGCTGGGGTTATGTCCTGCAGGTGGTGAGTTATGTCAACACCAACACAGTGGATGCCTCCATCCAGCAGCTCTCCTTGTCCATCCTGGAGAACATGGTGCCCACCAGTCGCCACCTCTTTGACCTTGTCAAAAAGCAAGTGACACTGGATTGTCTCCTCACCCACCTGCATGTGTAAGTGCTGAGGCCAGAGGACCCTTCACCCTGTCCCAGAGCTGGTAGGGAGGATGCGATGGAGGGGATTTCTCCAGGTGTTTCTGGTTATCCCTGTGACAACCTTGTGTTGTCCCTTCCTGAACACCTTGTGGGTGTTTGGGGCCTGGCTTGTCCCCACTGCTGGGGGAGGGCTGGTCTGTCCTGGAAGCCATTCCCTTTCCAGGTCAGGTTCTTCCATCCATGGCCTATGAAGGTCAGGCATCTTGGTGCTTTATGTGAGGCATCTTCCTGGCTTTGGCTCTCACTTCCCACTCCCTAGCGCATTTAGGAGCAGCTGTTTGCTCCCTGCAGGCTGGGGTAGCGTTGCTGTGCTCAACAGACATTGTCAACCCCCTCAGTAGATTCTTCATTTCTTCTTCTTCCTCTCTCCTCAGTTTGGAGGTCTGTCTTTCTTAGAACATGGACAGGCTTGTTCCCAGGCTCTCAGAGCTCACTGTGGGCTTTCCTGCAGCTCCAAAATGCTACATCCATGGGTGCAAAGCAATATTTGATCAACCCACAAGTATTCTACAGTCACAGCCATGCAATCCTTCTCTCCCCTGGCCCTGCTGTCAGCAGCTGCTCTGACCACTCTGGGTCCCCTAGCTCCATGCAGTGAAGTGGGGAGGGGTCTCTGCTTTGAAGAGGGCAAGACCATTCTCAGAGCTGATGCCTTTCCCCATCCTCCTCATCCTCCTTCTGCAGGACAAACACCCAGCTGCAGCTGAAGGCCATGGCCCTGCTCACCACACTTCTGCTGGCTGCCACCAATGCTGAGCGGCGGGTAAGGGGCTGCTCTCAGCCCATGGTGGTGACCAGGACCTGGTGGTAGGGTGGTGGGCAGAGCAGTCCCCCTGACACAGGGGTGCGCTGCCAAGAGGTCTCAGCTATCTCACACCCATGGGAGTAGTTTTGAGGGGATGCAAGATCTCAAGTGATAGAACACTGTGCTGACACAATGTCTGTGATGGTCCAAACCCACTGCCTGGCACATCTGGGCCATCATGGCTGGGCCATCAGTTCTTGGGGATGGTGGGGCTGAGAGAGGTGCTCAGAGATGTTTAAGGTCAGTGTCCTCACTCTGCCTCTTCTCCTTGACTGATGCTGGGTGGGGCAGAGTCTGAGCTCTCTGGGGTGGCCTAGGACAGTGGAAGCTGGGGGCAGGTCTCCTTCTCACTAGTGTCATTCCCGAGGCTGCTGGTTCCTTTCTGTCCCCATCCTACCCAGCTTAGCGAAGGGGACACACACATGACACTGCAAAGGCAACAGAGGGAGTTTTGGGACAGAATGGTATGTGGGGCTGGAGAACCTCTCACAGCCTCTTCCCTTCCCAGGACATGATGGAATACCTGAGGGAGAAGAACATCAGGCAATTTATCCACAAGGTGAGGAGCGGGCTTCAACGAGGGTCTGCTCTGTGCTTCATCCTCTGCCCTTACCACCTCTGTCCCCTCAGCCCCAGCTTTTGAGAGCCATGGCAGGCTGGGTGGCCTGAGTGCCCCACACACCCTCCTTGATGCCTCCTGTGAGGGCTGCCATGTTGGCACCAACACGTCCAGGGTTGCATCCCTGTCTGCCTGCAGTTCAGGCCACGCAAAAGCTCCCTCCCTGCCCACCTCTCTAACACTCCTTGGATCAGCAGGGCCCGCAGGGCCGAGAGGCACTTCTCACCCCTGGTCTCCCGCAGAACAACATCCACGGTGCGGAGCCGCCGGGGGACGAGATGGCTCACCGCCTGTACGTGCTGCAGGCCGCCGAGCTCGGCCTGTGCGAGCCGCGCATGACAGCCTCCATGGACCCCTACTCACAGGTCGGCCAGCAGCTCGCCCCTGGCCCTCTCCAGCCTGGCCATCCGCGGCTGCACGCGGCCCGTTGGGTGCCGTTGCCGGTGCTCGGCAGCGGGCCGTGCCCTGCCTTGTCCCCACAGGAGCAGCTGCAGGCGCTGCGCTTGGAGGCCTTCGAGACGGCCGGCGAAACCCCGGGCGGAGGCCCCGGCCCCGAGGGCGCCGCTCGCTCAGCGCACAGCAGTTTCTCAAATTGGGCTTCACGGTGCGTCCGCGGCGGCGCTCCTCGGCTCTGTCCGCAGCCTGCCGGTCCTCCCGCGGCGGTGCCTGCTCTGCCGCCTCCGCCACCTCGGCAGCTGCCGAACTGCAGCTCTTCGTTTGCTCCTAGAACAACACCGACCCAGCGGACAACCTCCACCGGGCGCCCCCCGGGCTGCTGGCCCCGGACTGCATGGTTTACTTCTCCAGGCACAACCCCGACACGTACGGAAGGGTAGGCGCTGTCTGCTGGAAAACCCCTGACGTAGAGCTGCTTGGGGGATTGCCACCTTCTTTAGCTGCCCCTGTGACCTACATCCTTGGACATATCACCTTGAATCCTGGGCTCAGTTTTGGAGCTCTCACTCCACTTGAGCACACTCAAGACATTGAGGGGCTGGAGCAGGTCCAGAGAACAGCAAGGATGCTGGGGAAGAGCAGCTGGGGGTGTTGAACTTGGAGGAGGATGAGGGCAGAACTTGTTACTCTCTACAGCTCCGTGAAAGGAGGCTCTAGCCACCTGGGTTTGGGCTCTGCTCCCAAGAAACAAGTGACAAGAGGAAACGTCCAGAAGTTGCCCCAGGGGAAACTGGGCATGAAGAACAATTTATTTCCCCAAAGGGTAGTCAAGGCCTGGGGCAGTGGTGGAGTCCCCATCCTTGGAGGGACTGAAAAGTAGATGTGGTGCTGAGGGACATGGTTCAGCATCAGGCTTGGCAAAGTTAGGTAGTGCTTGGACTGGATGATCTTCAAGGTCTCTTCCAACCAAAAGAATTCACTTATTCTATGAAACCTAGGAGAGGATGTCCCCTTTGGGCAGATGCTACCCTGTTTCAGATAGAGACAGGTCCTCCCAGTGGGCAGGAGCACCCTCTGAGGATGGTGACACTAAAGAGTCCCCAGAGCAGGGCACTCTGGGCACTAGCAGGCAGTGGCTGCAGGGCGCTGGCTGCACTCTGACCTATGCCTGCGATCAGCTCCTGCATGGCCGGGGTTGGGCTTGAGGATGCAGGACTTGTGTTAAGGATGGCTCCTCCTGGCAGCAGTGCAGTTAGGACATTCAGGAGGAGGGCAAGATGCCAGAGCCCCACTGCTGGGGCAGCCCCGCACATCCGTGGCCCAGGTAAGGAAGCAAGGTCCCTCTCATGCAGTTTGTCCTGGAGAACAGCAGTCAGGAGGACAGACACAAGTGTCCCTTTGCCTGGAACAGCATCCAGCTCACCCCGATCCTCTGCAAGCTCCTGCACATTGGAGAGCCTTGTAGGTGTCTGTTCAGCTCCTGCTCCAGGGCTGCTGGCTGCAGAGGGCACAAGCTGTGGGCCATGGGCTGTGCATGTGAGAAAATGAAGCTGGGGGAGAGTCTGGAGAACAGGGCCAGGGAGGAGCAGCTGAGGGAGCTGGAGGTGGTTAGTGTGGAGAAGAGGAGGCTGAGGGAGACCTCATTGCTCTCTGCAGCTCCCTGAGAGGAGGCTGCAGCCAGCTGGGGTTGGGCTCTGCTCCCTAGGCTCAGGTGATAGAGGGAGAGGAACTGACCTGAAATTGTGCCAGGGGATGCTTAGGTTGGAGAGGAGGAAAATTTTCCTCACTGCCGGAATGGTCAGGATTTGGCACAGGCTGCCCAGGGAGGCAGTGAAGTCCCCATGCCTGGAGATGTTCCAGAACCGTGTGGCCATGGCACCTGGGGCCATGGTTTGGTGCCCATGGTGGGGTTGGGTTGAAGCTCAGAGAGCTTTTCAAGCCTAAATCATTCTGTGATTTTATGTCCAGGTTCTCCTGGACACTGACATTTCCCGTGGGCAGTCTGGCATCATCTGTCCTTCTCACTGCAGGCTCAGAGACGGCTCAGGACTTTTACCCGATGTTCTTCGGGCAGGATCACTTCTTCGAAGAGCTCTTCTGCATCTGCATCCAGCTGGTGAATAAGACCTGGAAGGAGATGAGAGCCACCCAGGAGGACTTTGACAAGGTGTGAGGGGACGCTGGAACCCCAGACGGGAGCGGAGGACTGTCACTTAGGCTGGGGTTGACACCCTGGGCCCCTCAGGTGCTGCAGGTGGTGCGGGAGCAGATCAGCAGGACCCTGTCCCTCAAACCCACCTCGCTGGAGCTGTTCAAGAGCAGAGTGAACACCCTGAGCTACAGCAAGATCCTGCGGCTGCGGCAGACTGAGTGGCTGCACCAGGAGGAGACGCTGGCAGTGCCTGTGCAGTCAGTGGGCTGGTGGCAGGCCCTGGAGCTGCCCTGGGCAGCAGTGGGGGGGAATGCTGTGGGGCTGATGAGGGCAGCAGGCACCTTCTAGGCAAGCTCCTCTTCTGCTGGTTTTCACCAGTGACAAGTGGCATCCCTTGGGGTGGGTATTGGGATCGGTGCTGTTTAACATCTTTGTCAGTGACATGGGCACTGGGACACCCTCAGCAGGGCTGCAGGTGACTCCAAGCTGTGTGGTGCTGTTGACAGGCTGGAGGGAAAGGATCCATCCAGAGGGACATGGACAGGCTGCAGGAGTGGGCCCAAGCCACCCTCATGTAGTTCAACGAAGCCAAGGGCAAGGTCTTGCAGCTGGGTCATGGCAATGCTAAGCACAGAGCCAGGCTGAGTGAGCAGTGGCTGGAGAGCAGCCTACAGGTGAAGGCCTTGGGGGTGTCATGTGGTGCCAAAGTGCCCAAGTGCTAGCTGTGTGCTGCCTGCAGGCAGAGCAGGGAGAGCAGCAGCAGAGGGAATGGATTCTGCCCCTCTGCTCTGCTCTGCTCTGCTCTGCTCAGACCTCACCTGCAGCACTGCCTCCAGCTCTGGGAACCCAGCACAAGAAGGACCTGGAGCTGCTGGAGAGGGTCCAGAGGAGGCCACCACGATGCTTGAAGGACTGGAGAAGCTCTGCTGTGGGGCCAGGCTGGGAGAGTTGGGGCTATTGAGCCTGGAGAAGAGAAGGCTCCAGGGAGACCTCAGAGCAGCCTGCAGTACCTGAAAGGGCTGCAGGAGAGCTGGGGAGGGACTTTGGACAAGGGCTGGGAGTGCCAGGATGAAGAACAGTGGCTTTGAGCTGGGAGAGGGGAGCGTGGGAGTGGAGAGGAGGAAGAAATTGTTGGCAGTGAGGGTGGGGAGACATTGGCCCATGTTGCCCAGGGAGGTTGTGGCTGCCCCC